>CAXARA010000777.1:0-82419 GCA_963971135.1 Stenus bimaculatus | reverse complement strand
TCTTAAAAATCAAACAAAAACTGCTGTAACTTTTTTATTTCTTTATAAAAAATGTAAATTTTGTTTAAATAATTTTATTTTCATGAAATCTAATTAGAAATGTAGTTTTAAATTTTTCGGTCGATTATTTTTAAAATTATACCAAAAAAACGTTTTTCTTAAAAATCAAACTAAAACTGCTGTAACTTTTTTATTTCTTTATAAAAAAATGTAAATTTTGTTTAAATAATATTATTTTCATGAAATCTAATTAGAAATGTAGTTTTAAAATTTTTCGGACGATTACTTTTAAAATTATATCAAAAAAACGTTATTTTTAGAAATAATGCGTTTTTCTTAAAAATCAAACATAAACTGCTGTAACTTTTTTATTTCTTTATAAAAAAATGTAAATTTTGTTTAAATAATTTTATTTTCATGAAATCTAATTAGAAATGTAGTTTTAAAATTTTTCGGTCGATTATTTTTAAAATTATACCAAAAAAACGTTTTTCTTAAAAATCAAACTAAAACTGCTGTAACTTTTTTATTTCTTTATAAAAAAATGTAAATTTTGTTTAAATAATATTATTTTCATGAAATCTAATTAGAAATGTAGTTTTAAAATTTTTCGGACGATTACTTTTAAAATTATATCAAAAAAACGTTATTTTTTAGAAATAATGCGTTTTTCTTAAAAATCAAACAAAAACTGCTGTAACTTTTTTATTTCTTTATAAAAAAATGTAAATTTTGTTTAAATAATTTTATTTTCATGAAATCTAATTAGAAATGTAGTTTTAAAATTTTTCGGTCGATTATTTTTAAAATTATACCAAAAAAACGTTTTTCTTAAAAATCAAACTAAAACTGCTGTAACTTTTTTATTTCTTTATAAAAAAATGTAAATTTTGTTTAAATAATATTATTTTCATGAAATCTAATTAGAAATGTAGTTTTAAAATTTTTCGGACGATTACTTTTAAAATTATATCAAAAAAACGTTATTTTTTAGAAATAATGCGTTTTTCTTAAAAATCAAACAAAAACTGCTGTAACTTTTTTATTTCTTTATAAAAAAATGTAAATTTTGTTTAAATAATATTATTTTCATGAAATCTAATTAGAAATGTAGTTTTAAAATTTTTCGGACGATTACTTTTAAAATTATATCAAAAAAACGTTATTTTTTAGAAATAATGCGTTTTTCTTAAAAATCAAACAAAAACTGCTGTAACTTTTTTATTTCTTTATAAAAAATGTAAATTTTGTTTAAATAATTTTATTTTCATGAAATCTAATTAGATATGAAGTTTTAAAATTTTTCGGTCGATTATTTTTAAAATTATACCAAAAAAACGTTTTTCTTAAAAATCACACAAAAACTGCAGAAACTTTTTTATTTCTTTATAAAAAAATGTAAATTTTGTTTAAATAATTTTATTTTCATGAAATCTAATTAGAAATGTAGTTTTAAAATTTTTCGGACGATTACTTTTAAAATTATATCAAAAAAACGTTATTTTTTAGAAATAATGCGTTTTTCTTAAAAATCAAACAAAAACTGCTGTAACTTTTTTATTTCTTTATAAAAAAATGTAAATTTTGTTTAAATAATTTTATTTTCATGAAATCTAATTAGAAATGTAGTTTTAAAATTTTTCGGTCGATTATTTTTAAAATTATACCAAAAAAACGTTTTTCTTAAAAATCACACAAAAACTGCAGAAACTTTTTTATTTCTTTATAAAAAAATGTAAATTTTGTTTAAATAATATTATTTTCATGAAATCTAATTAGAAATGTAGTTTTAAAATTTTTCGGACGATTACTTTTAAAATTATATCAAAAAAACGTTATTTTTTAGAAATAATGCGTTTTTCTTAAAAATCAAACAAAAACTGCTGTAACTTTTTTATTTCTTTATAAAAAAATGTAAATTTTGTTTAAATAATTTTATTTTCATGAAATCTAATTAGAAATGTAGTTTTAAAATTTTTCGGTCGATTATTTTGAAAATTATACCAAAAAAACGTTTTTCTTAAAAATCAAACTAAAACTGCTGTAACTTTTTTATTTCTTTATAAAAAAATGTAAATTTTGTTTAAATAATATTATTTTCATGAAATCTAATTAGAAATGTAGTTTTAAAATTTTTCGGACGATTACTTTTAAAATTATATCAAAAAAACGTTATTTTTTAGAAATAATGCGTTTTTCTTAAAAATCAAACAAAAACTGCTGTAACTTTTTTATTTCTTTATAAAAAAATGTAAATTTTGTTTAAATAATATTATTTTCATGAAATCTAATTAGAAATGTAGTTTTAAAATTTTTCGGACGATTACTTTTAAAATTATATCAAAAAAACGTTATTTTTTAGAAATAATGCGTTTTTCTTAAAAATCAAACAAAAACTGCTGTAACTTTTTTATTTCTTTATAAAAAAATGTAAATTTTGTTTAAATAATTTTATTTTCATGAAATCTAATTAGAAATGTAGTTTTAAAATTTTTCGGTCGATTATTTTTAAAATTATACCAAAAAAACGTTTTTCTTAAAAATCACACAAAAACTGCAGAAACTTTTTTATTTCTTTATAAAAAAATGTAAATTTTGTTTAAATAATTTTATTTTCATGAAATCTAATTAGAAATGTAGTTTTAAAATTTTTCGGACGATTACTTTTAAAATTATATCAAAAAAACGTTATTTTTTAGAAATAATGCGTTTTTCTTAAAAATCAAACAAAAACTGCTGTAACTTTTTTATTTCTTTATAAAAAAATGTAAATTTTGTTTAAATAATTTTATTTTCATGAAATCTAATTAGAAATGTAGTTTTAAAATTTTTCGGTCGATTATTTTTAAAATTATACCAAAAAAACGTTTTTCTTAAAAATCACACAAAAACTGCAGAAACTTTTTTATTTCTTTATAAAAAAATGTAAATTTTGTTTAAATAATATTATTTTCATGAAATCTAATTAGAAATGTAGTTTTAAAATTTTTCGGACGATTACTTTTAAAATTATATCAAAAAAACGTTATTTTTTAGAAATAATGCGTTTTTCTTAAAAATCAAACAAAAACTGCTGTAACTTTTTTATTTCTTTATAAAAAAATGTAAATTTTGTTTAAATAATTTTATTTTCATGAAATCTAATTAGAAATGTAGTTTTAAAATTTTTCGGTCGATTATTTTTAAAATTATACCAAAAAAACGTTTTTCTTAAAAATCAAACTAAAACTGCTGTAACTTTTTTATTTCTTTATAAAAAAATGTAAATTTTGTTTAAATAATATTATTTTCATGAAATCTAATTAGAAATGTAGTTTTAAAATTTTTCGGACGATTACTTTTAAAATTATATCAAAAAAACGTTATTTTTTAGAAATAATGCGTTTTTCTTAAAAATCAAACAAAAAATGCTGTAACTTTTTTATTTCTTTATAAAAAAATGTAAATTTTGTTTAAATAATTTTATTTTCATGAAATCTAATTAGAAATGTAGTTTTAAAATTTTTCGGTCGATTATTTTTAGAATTATACCAAAAAAACGTTTTTCTTAAAAATCACACAAAAACTGCAGAAACTTTTTTATTTCTTTATAAAAAAATGTAAATTTTGTTTAAATAATTTTATTTTCATGAAATCTAATTAGAAATGTAGTTTTAAAATTTTTCGGACGATTACTTTTAAAATTATATCAAAAAAACTTTATTTTTTCGAAATAATGCGTTTTTCTTAAAAATCAAACAAAAACTGCTGTAACTTTTTTATTTCTTTATAAAAAAATGTAAATTTTATTTAAATAATTTTATTTTCATGAAATCTAATTAGAAATGTAGTTTTAAAATTTTTCGGTCGATTATTTTTAAAATTATAACAAAAAAACGTTTTTCTTAAAAATCAAACAAAAACTGCTGTAACTTTTTTATTTCTTTATAAAAAAATGTAAATTTTGTTTAAATAATTTTATTTTCATGAAATCTAATTAGAAATGTAGTTTTAAAATTTTTCGGTCGATTATTTTTAAAATTATACCAAAAAAACGTTTTTCTTAAAAATCAAACTAAAACTGCTGTAACTTTTTTATTTCTTTATAAAAAAATGTAAATTTTGTTTAAATAATATTATTTTCATGAAATCTAATTAGAAATGTAGTTTTAAAATTTTTCGGACGATTACTTTTAAAATTAATCAAAAAAACGTTATTTTTTAGAAATAATGCGTTTTTCTTAAAAATCAAACAAAAACTGCTGTAACTTTTTTATTTCTTTATAAAAAAATGTAAATTTTGTTTAAATAATATTATTTTCATGAAATCTAATTAGAAATGTAGTTTTAAAATTTTTCGGACGATTACTTTTAAAATTATATCAAAAAAACGTTATTTTTTAGAAATAATGCGTTTTTCTTAAAAATCAAACAAAAACTGCTGTAACTTTTTTATTTCTTTATAAAAAATGTAAATTTTGTTTAAATAATTTTATTTTCATGAAATCTAATTAGATATGAAGTTTTAAAATTTTTCGGTCGATTATTTTTAAAATTATACCAAAAAAACGTTTTTCTTAAAAATCACACAAAAACTGCAGAAACTTTTTTATTTCTTTATAAAAAAATGTAAATTTTGTTTAAATAATTTTATTTTCATGAAATCTAATTAGAAATGTAGTTTTAAAATTTTTCGGACGATTACTTTTAAAATTATATCAAAAAAACGTTATTTTTTAGAAATAATGCGTTTTTCTTAAAAATCAAACAAAAACTGCTGTAACTTTTTTATTTCTTTATAAAAAAATGTAAATTTTGTTTAAATAATTTTATTTTCATGAAATCTAATTAGAAATGTAGTTTTAAAATTTTTCGGTCGATTATTTTTAAAATTATACCAAAAAAACGTTTTTCTTAAAAATCACACAAAAACTGCAGAAACTTTTTTATTTCTTTATAAAAAAATGTAAATTTTGTTTAAATAATATTATTTTCATGAAATCTAATTAGAAATGTAGTTTTAAAATTTTTCGGACGATTACTTTTAAAATTATATCAAAAAAACGTTATTTTTTAGAAATAATGCGTTTTTCTTAAAAATCAAACAAAAACTGCTGTAACTTTTTTATTTCTTTATAAAAAAATGTAAATTTTGTTTAAATAATTTTATTTTCATGAAATCTAATTAGAAATGTAGTTTTAAAATTTTTCGGTCGATTATTTTGAAAATTATACCAAAAAAACGTTTTTCTTAAAAATCAAACTAAAACTGCTGTAACTTTTTTATTTCTTTATAAAAAAATGTAAATTTTGTTTAAATAATATTATTTTCATGAAATCTAATTAGAAATGTAGTTTTAAAATTTTTCGGACGATTACTTTTAAAATTATATCAAAAAAACGTTATTTTTTAGAAATAATGCGTTTTTCTTAAAAATCAAACAAAAACTGCTGTAACTTTTTTATTTCTTTATAAAAAAATGTAAATTTTGTTTAAATAATATTATTTTCATGAAATCTAATTAGAAATGTAGTTTTAAAATTTTTCGGACGATTACTTTTAAAATTATATCAAAAAAACGTTATTTTTTAGAAATAATGCGTTTTTCTTAAAAATCAAACAAAAACTGCTGTAACTTTTTTATTTCTTTATAAAAAAATGTAAATTTTGTTTAAATAATTTTATTTTCATGAAATCTAATTAGAAATGTAGTTTTAAAATTTTTCGGTCGATTATTTTTAAAATTATACCAAAAAAACGTTTTTCTTAAAAATCACACAAAAACTGCAGAAACTTTTTTATTTCTTTATAAAAAAATGTAAATTTTGTTTAAATAATTTTATTTTCATGAAATCTAATTAGAAATGTAGTTTTAAAATTTTTCGGACGATTACTTTTAAAATTATATCAAAAAAACGTTATTTTTTAGAAATAATGCGTTTTTCTTAAAAATCAAACAAAAACTGCTGTAACTTTTTTATTTCTTTATAAAAAAATGTAAATTTTGTTTAAATAATTTTATTTTCATGAAATCTAATTAGAAATGTAGTTTTAAAATTTTTCGGTCGATTATTTTTAAAATTATACCAAAAAAACGTTTTTCTTAAAAATCACACAAAAACTGCAGAAACTTTTTTATTTCTTTATAAAAAAATGTAAATTTTGTTTAAATAATATTATTTTCATGAAATCTAATTAGAAATGTAGTTTTAAAATTTTTCGGACGATTACTTTTAAAATTATATCAAAAAAACGTTATTTTTTAGAAATAATGCGTTTTTCTTAAAAATCAAACAAAAACTGCTGTAACTTTTTTATTTCTTTATAAAAAAATGTAAATTTTGTTTAAATAATTTTATTTTCATGAAATCTAATTAGAAATGTAGTTTTAAAATTTTTCGGTCGATTATTTTTAAAATTATACCAAAAAAACGTTTTTCTTAAAAATCAAACTAAAACTGCTGTAACTTTTTTATTTCTTTATAAAAAAATGTAAATTTTGTTTAAATAATATTATTTTCATGAAATCTAATTAGAAATGTAGTTTTAAAATTTTTCGGACGATTACTTTTAAAATTATATCAAAAAAACGTTATTTTTTAGAAATAATGCGTTTTTCTTAAAAATCAAACAAAAAATGCTGTAACTTTTTTATTTCTTTATAAAAAAATGTAAATTTTGTTTAAATAATTTTATTTTCATGAAATCTAATTAGAAATGTAGTTTTAAAATTTTTCGGTCGATTATTTTTAGAATTATACCAAAAAAACGTTTTTCTTAAAAATCACACAAAAACTGCAGAAACTTTTTTATTTCTTTATAAAAAAATGTAAATTTTGTTTAAATAATTTTATTTTCATGAAATCTAATTAGAAATGTAGTTTTAAAATTTTTCGGACGATTACTTTTAAAATTATATCAAAAAAACTTTATTTTTTCGAAATAATGCGTTTTTCTTAAAAATCAAACAAAAACTGCTGTAACTTTTTTATTTCTTTATAAAAAAATGTAAATTTTATTTAAATAATTTTATTTTCATGAAATCTAATTAGAAATGTAGTTTTAAAATTTTTCGGTCGATTATTTTTAAAATTATAACAAAAAAACGTTTTTCTTAAAAATCAAACTAAAACTGCTGTAACTTTTTTATTTCTTTATAAAAAAATGTAAATTTTGTTTAAATAATATTATTTTCATGAAATCTAATTAGAAATGTAGTTTTAAAATTTTTCGGACGATTACTTTAAAATTATATCAAAAAAACGTTATTTTTTAGAAATAATGCGTTTTTCTTAAAAATCAAACAAAAACTGCTGCAACTTTTTTATTTCTTTATAAAAAAATGTAAATTTTGTTTAAATAATTTTATTTTCATGAAATCTAATTAGAAATGTAGTTTTAAAATTTTTCGGTCGATTATTTTTAAAATTATACCAAAAAAACGTTTCTCTTCTCTTATAAATCACACAAAAACTGCAGAAACTTTTTTATTTCTTTATAAAAAAATGTAAATTTTGTTTAAATAATTTTATTTTCATGAAATCTAATTAGAAATGTAGTTTTAAAATTTTTCGGACGATTACTTTTAAAATTATATCAAAAAAACGTTATTTTTAGAAATAATGCGTTTTTCTTAAAAATCAAACAAAAACTGCTGTAACTTTTTTATTTCTTTATAAAAAAATGTAAATTTTGTTTAAATAATTTTATTTTCATGAAATCTAATTAGAAATGTAGTTTTAAAATTTTTCGGTCGATTATTTTTAAAATTATACCAAAAAAACGTTTTTCTTAAAAATCACACAAAAACTGCAGAAACTTTTTATTTTTTTATAAAAAAATGTAAATTTTGTTTAAATAATATTATTTTCATGAAATCTAATTAGAAATGTAGTTTTAAAATTTTTCGGACGATTACTTTTAAATTATATCAAAAAAACGTTATTTTTTAGAAATAATGCGTTTTTCTTAAAAATCAAACAAAAACTGCTGTAACTTTTTTATTTCTTTATAAAAAAATGTAAATTTTGTTTAAATAATTTTATTTTCATGAAATCTAATTAGAAATGTAGTTTTAAAATTTTTCGGTCGATTATTTTTAAAATTATACCAAAAAAACGTTTTTCTTAAAAATCACACAAAAACTGCAGAAACTTTTTTATTTCTTTATAAAAAAATGTAAATTTTGTTTAAATAATATTATTTCATGAATCTAATTAGAAATGTAGTTTTAAAATTTTTCGGACGATTACTTTTAAAATTATATCAAAAAACGTTATTTTTTAGAAATAATGCGTTTTTCTTAAAAATCAAACAAAAACTGCTGTAACTTTTTTATTTCTTTATAAAAAAATGTAAATTTTGTTTAAATAATATTATTTTCATGAAATCTAATTAGAAATGTAGTTTTAAAATTTTTCGGACGATTACTTTTAAAATTATATCAAAAAAACGTTATTTTTTAGAAATAATGCGTTTTTCTTAAAAATCAAACAAAAACTGCTGTAACTTTTTTATTTCTTTATAAAAAAATGTAAATTTTGTTTAAATATTTTATTTTCATGAAATCTAATTAGGATAGTAGTTTTAAAATTTTTCGGTCGATTATTTTTAAAATTATACCAAAAAAACGTTTTTCTTAAAAATCAAACTAAAACTGCTGTAACTTTTTTATTTCTTTATAAAAAAATGTAAATTTTGTTTAAATAATATTATTTTCATGAATCTAATTAGAAATGTAGTTTTAAAATTTTTCGGACGATTACTTTTAAAATTATATCAAAAAAACGTTATTTTTAGAAATAATGCGTTTTTCTTAAAAATCAAACATAAACTGCTGTAACTTTTTTATTTCTTTATAAAAAAATGTAAATTTTGTTTAAATAATTTTATTTTCATGAAATAGAAATGTAGTTTTAAAATTTTTCGGTCGATTATTTTTAAAATTATACCAAAAAAACGTTTTTCTTAAAAATCAAACTAAAACTGCTGTAACTTTTTTATTTCTTTATAAAAAAATGTAAATTTTGTTTAAATAATATTATTTTCATGAAATCTAATTAGAAATGTAGTTTTAAAATTTTTCGGACGATTACTTTTAAAATTATATCAAAAAAACGTTATTTTTTAGAAATAATGCGTTTTTCTTAAAAATCAAACAAAAACTGCTGTAACTTTTTTATTTCTTTATAAAAAAATGTAAATTTTGTTTAAATAATTTTATTTTCATGAAATCTAATTAGAAATGTAGTTTTAAAATTTTTCGGTCGATTATTTTTAAAATTATACCAAAAAAACGTTTTTCTTAAAAATCAAACTAAAACTGCTGTAACTTTTTTATTTCTTTATAAAAAAATGTAAATTTTGTTTAAATAATATTATTTTCATGAAATCTAATTAGAAATGTAGTTTTAAAATTTTTCGGACGATTACTTTTAAAATTATATCAAAAAAACGTTATTTTTTAGAAATAATGCGTTTTTCTTAAAAATCAAACAAAAACTGCTGTAACTTTTTTATTTCTTTATAAAAAAATGTAAATTTTGTTTAAATAATTTTATTTTCATGAAATCTAATTAGAAATGTAGTTTTAAAATTTTTCGGTCGATTATTTTTAAAATTATACCAAAAAAACGTTTTTCTTAAAAATCAAACTAAAACTGCTGTAACTTTTTTATTTCTTTATAAAAAAATGTAAATTTTGTTTAAATAATATTATTTTCATGAAATCTAATTAGAAATGTAGTTTTAAAATTTTTCGGACGATTACTTTTAAAATTATATCAAAAAAACGTTATTTTTTAGAAATAATGCGTTTTTCTTAAAAATCAAACAAAAACTGCTGTAACTTTTTTATTTCTTTATAAAAAAATGTAAATTTTGTTTAAATAATTTTATTTTCATGAAATCTAATTAGAAATGTAGTTTTAAAATTTTTCGGTCGATTATTTTTAAAATTATACCAAAAAAACGTTTTTCTTAAAAATCACACAAAAACTGCAGAAACTTTTTTATTTCTTTATAAAAAAATGTAAATTTTGTTTAAATAATTTTATTTTCATGAAATCTAATTAGAAATGTAGTTTTAAAATTTTTCGGACGATTACTTTAAAGTTATATCAAAAAAACGTTATTTTTTAGAAATAATGCGTTTTTCTTAAAAATCAAACAAAAACTGCTGTAACTTTTTTATTTCTTTATAAAAAAATGTAAATTTTGTTTAAATAATTTTATTTTCATGAAATCTAATTAGAAATGTAGTTTTAAAATTTTTCGGTCGATTATTTTTAAAATTATACCAAAAAAACGTTTTTCTTAAAAATCACACAAAAACTGCAGAAACTTTTTTATTTTTTTATAAAAAAATGTAAATTTTGTTTAAATAATTTTATTTTCATGAAATCTAATTAGAAATGTAGTTTTAAAATTTTTCGGACGATTACTTTTAAAATTATATCAAAAAAACGTTATTTTTGAGAAATAATGCGTTTTTCTTAAAAATCAAACAAAAACTGCTGTAACTTTTTTATTTCTTTATAAAAAAATGTAAATTTTGTTTAAATAATTTTATTTTCATGAAATCTAATTAGAAATGTAGTTTTAAAATTTTTCGGTCGATTATTTTTAAAATTATACCAAAAAAACGTTTTTCTTAAAAATCACACAAAAACTGCAGAAACTTTTTTATTTCTTTATAAAAAAATGTAAATTTTGTTTAATAATATTATTTTCATGAAATCTAATTAGAAATGTAGTTTTAAAATTTTTCGGACGATTACTTTTAAAATTATATCAAAAAAACGTTATTTTTTAGAAATAATGCGTTTTTCTTAAAAATCAAACAAAAACTGCTGTAATTTTTTATTTCTTTATAAAAAAATGTAAATTTTGTTTAAATAATATTATTTTCATGAAATCTAATTAGAAATGTAGTTTTAAAAATTTTTCGGACGATTACTTTTAAAATTATATCAAAAAAACGTTATTTTTTAGAAATAATGCGTTTTTTCTTAAAAATCAAACAAAAACTGCTGTAACTTTTTTATTTCTTTATAAAAAAATGTAAATTTTGTTTAAATAATTTTATTTTCATGAAATCTAATTAGAAATGTAGTTTTAAAATTAATCGGTCGATTATTTTTAAAATTATACCAAAAAAACGTTTTTCTTAAAAATGACACAAAAACTGCAGAAACTTTTTTATTTCTTTATAAAAAAATGTAAATTTTGTTTAAATAATATTATTTTCATGAAATCTAATTAGAAATGTAGTTTTAAAATTTTTCGGACGATTACTTTTAAAATCATATCAAAAAAAACGTTATTTTTTAGAAATAATGCGTTTTTCTTAAAAATCAAACAAAAACTGCTGTAACTTTTTTATTTCTTTATAAAAAAATGTAAATTTTGTTTAAATAATTTTATTTTCATGAAATCTAATTAGAAATGTAGTTTTAAAATTTTTCGGTCGATTATTTTTAAAATTATACCAAAAAAACGTTTTTCTTAAAAATCAAACTAAAACTGCTGTAACTTTTTTATTTCTTTATAAAAAAATGTAAATTTTGTTTAAATAATATTATTTTCATGAAATCTAATTAGAAATGTAGTTTTAAAATTTTTCGGACGATTACTTTTAAAATTATATCAAAAAAACGTTATTTTTTAGAAATAATGCGTTTTTCTTAAAAATCAAACAAAAACTGCTGTAACTTTTTTATTTCTTTATAAAAAAATGTAAATTTTGTTTAAATAATTTTATTTTCATGAAATCTAATTAGAAATGTAGTTTTAAAATTTTTCGGTCGATTATTTTTAAAATTATACCAAAAAAACGTTTTTCTTAAAAATCACACAAAAACTGCAGAAACTTTTTTATTTCTTTATAAAAAAATGTAAATTTTGTTTAAATAATATTATTTTCATGAAATCTAATTAGAAATGTAGTTTTAAAATTTTTCGGACGATTACTTTTAAAATTATATCAAAAAAACGTTATTTTTTAGAAATAATGCGTTTTTCTTAAAAATCAAACAAAAACTGCTGTAACTTTTTTATTTCTTTATAAAAAAATGTAAATTTTGTTTAAATAATTTTATTTTCATGAAATCTAATTAGAAATGTAGTTTTAAAATTTTTCGGTCGATTATTTTTAAAATTATACCAAAAAAACGTTTTACTTAAAAATCAAACTAAAACTGCTGTAACTTTTTTATTTCTTTATAAAAAAATGTAAATTTTGTTTAAATAATATTATTTTCATGAAATCTAATTAGAAATGTAGTTTTAAAATTTTTCGGACGATTACTTTTAAAATTATATCAAAAAAACGTTATTTTTTAGAAATAATGCGTTTTTCTTAAAAATCAAACAAAAACTGCTGTAACTTTTTTATTTCTTTATAAAAAAATGTAAATTTTGTTTAAATAATTTTATTTTCATGAAATCTAATTAGAAATGTAGTTTTAAAATTTTTCGGTCGAATATTTTTAAAATTATACCAAAAAAACGTTTTTCTTAAAAATCAAACTAAAACTGCTGTAACTTTTTTATTTCTTTATAAAAAAATGTAAATTTTGTTTAAATAATATTATTTTCATGAAATCTAATTAGAAATGTAGTTTTAAAATTTTTCGGACGATTACTTTTAAAATTATATCAAAAAAACGTTATTTTTTAGAAATAATGCGTTTTTCTTAAAAATCAAACAAAAACTGCTGTAACTTTTTTATTTCTTTATAAAAAAATGTAAATTTTGTTTAAATAATTTTATTTTCATGAAATCTAATTAGAAATGTAGTTTTAAAATTTTTCGGTCGATTATTTTTAAAATTATACCAAAAAAACGTTTTTCTTAAAAATCAAACTAAAACTGCTGTAACTTTTTTATTTCTTTATAAAAAAATGTAAATTTTGTTTAAATAATATTATTTTCATGAAATCTAATTAGAAATGTAGTTTTAAAATTTTTCGGACGATTACTTTTAAAATTATATCAAAAAAACGTTATTTTTTAGAAATAATGCGTTTTTCTTAAAAATCAAACAAAAACTGCTGTAACTTTTTTATTTCTTTATAAAAAAATGTAAATTTTGTTTAAATAATTTTATTTTCATGAAATCTAATTAGAAATGTAGTTTTAAAATTTTTCGGTCGATTATTTTTAAAATTATACCAAAAAAACGTTTTTCTTAAAAATCACACAAAAACTGCAGAAACTTTTTTATTTCTTTATAAAAAAATGTAAATTTTGTTTAAATAATATTATTTTCATGAAATCTAATTAGAAATGTAGTTTTAAAATTTTTCGGACGATTACTTTTAAAATTATATCAAAAAAACGTTATTTTTTAGAAATAATGCGTTTTTCTTAAAAATCAAACAAAAACTGCTGTAACTTTTTTATTTCTTTATAAAAAAATGTAAATTTTGTTTAAATAATTTTATTTTCATGAAATCTAATTAGAAATGTAGTTTTAAAATTTTTCGGTCGATTATTTTTAAAATTATACCAAAAAAACGTTTTTCTTAAAAATCAAACTAAAACTGCTGTAACTTTTTTATTTCTTTATAAAAAAATGTAAATTTTGTTTAAATAATATTATTTTCATGAAATCTAATTAGAAATGTAGTTTTAAAATTTTTCGGACGATTACTTTTAAAATTATATCAAAAAAACGTTATTTTTTAGAAATAATGCGTTTTTCTTAAAAATCAAACAAAAACTGCTGTAACTTTTTTATTTCTTTATAAAAAAATGTAAATTTTGTTTAAATAATTTTATTTTCATGAAATCTAATTAGAAATGTAGTTTTAAAATTTTTCGGTCGATTATTTTTAAAATTATACCAAAAAAACGTTTTTCTTAAAAATCAAACTAAAACTGCTGTAACTTTTTTATTTCTTTATAAAAAAATGTAAATTTTGTTTAAATAATATTATTTTCATGAAATCTAATTAGAAATGTAGTTTTAAAATTTTTCGGACGATTACTTTTAAAATTATATCAAAAAAACGTTATTTTTTAGAAATAATGCGTTTTTCTTAAAAATCAAACAAAAACTGCTGTAACTTTTTTATTTCTTTATAAAAAAATGTAAATTTTGTTTAAATAATTTTATTTTCATGAAATCTAATTAGAAATGTAGTTTTAAAATTTTTCGGTCGATTATTTTTAAAATTATACCAAAAAAACATTTTTCTTAAAAATCACACAAAAACTGCAGAAACTTTTTTATTTCTTTATATAAAAATGCAAATTTTGTTTAAATAATTTTATTTTCATGAAATCTAATTAGAAATGTAGTTTTAAAATTTTTCGGACGATTACTTTTAAAATTATATCAAAAAAACGTTATTTTTTAGAAATAATGCGTTTTTCTTAAAAATCAAACAAAAACTGCTGTAACTTTTTTATTTCTTTATAAAAAAATGTAAATTTTGTTTAAATAATTTTATTTTCATGAAATCTAATTAGAAATGTAGTTTTAAAATTTTTCGGTCGATTATTTTTAAAATTATACCAAAAAAACGTTTTTCTTAAAAATCAAACTAAAACTGCTGTAACTTTTTTATTTCTTTATAAAAAAATGTAAATTTTGTTTAAATAATATTATTTTCATGAAATCTAATTAGAAATGTAGTTTTAAAATTTTTCGGACGATTACTTTTAAAATTATATCAAAAAAACGTTATTTTTTAGAAATAATGCGTTTTTCTTAAAAATCAAACAAAAACTGCTGTAACTTTTTTATTTCTTTATAAAAAAATGTAAATTTTGTTTAAATAATTTTATTTTCATGAAATCTAATTAGAAATGTAGTTTTAAAATTTTTCGGTCGATTATTTTTAAAATTATACCAAAAAAACGTTTTTCTTAAAAATCACACAAAAACTGCAGAAACTTTTTTATTTCTTTATAAAAAAATGTAAATTTTGTTTAAATAATTTTATTTTCATGAAATCTAATTAGAAATGTAGTTTTAAAATTTTTCGGACGATTACTTTTAAAATTATATCAAAAAAACGTTATTTTTTAGAAATAATGCGTTTTTCTTAAAAATCAAACAAAAACTGCTGTAACTTTTTTATTTCTTTATAAAAAAATGTAAATTTTGTTTAAATAATTTTATTTTCATGAAATCTAATTAGAAATGTAGTTTTAAAATTTTTCGGTCGATTATTTTTAAAATTATACCAAAAAAACTTTTTTCTTAAAAATCAAACTAAAACTGCTGTAACTTTTTTATTTCTTTATAAAAAAATGTAAATTTTGTTTAAATAATATTATTTTCATGAAATCTAATTAGAAATGTAGTTTTAAAATTTTTCGGACGATTACTTTTAAAATTATATCAAAAAAACGTTATTTTTTAGAAATAATGCGTTTTTCTTAAAAATCAAACAAAAACTGCTGTAACTTTTTTATTTCTTTATAAAAAAATGTAAATTTTGTTTAAATAATTTTATTTTCATGAAATCTAATTAGAAATGTAGTTTTAAAATTTTTCGGTCGATTATTTTTAAAATTATACCAAAAAAACGTTTTTCTTAAAAATCAAACTAAAACTGCTGTAACTTTTTTATTTCTTTATAAAAAAATGTAAATTTTGTTTAAATAATATTATTTTCATGAAATCTAATTAGAAATGTAGTTTTAAAATTTTTCGGACGATTACTTTTAAAATTATATCAAAAAAACGTTATTTTTTAGAAATAATGCGTTTTTCTTAAAAATCAAACAAAAACTGCTGTAACTTTTTTATTTCTTTATAAAAAAATGTAAATTTTGTTTAAATAATTTTATTTTCATGAAATCTAATTAGAAATGTAGTTTTAAAATTTTTCGGTCGATTATTTTTAAAATTATACCAAAAAAACATTTTTCTTAAAAATCACACAAAAACTGCAGAAACTTTTTTATTTCTTTATAAAAAAATGTAAATTTTAATTAAATAATTTTATTTTCATGAAATCTAATTAGAAATGTAGTTTTAAAATTTTTCGGACGATTACTTTTAAAATTATATCAAAAAAACGTTATTTTTTAGAAATAATGCGTTTTTCTTAAAAATCAAACAAAAACTGCTGTAACTTTTTTATTTCTTTATAAAAAAATGTAAATTTTGTTTAAATAATTTTATTTTCATGAAATCTAATTAGAAATGTAGTTTTAAAATTTTTCGGTCGATTATTTTTAAAATTATACCAAAAAAACGTTTTTCTTAAAAATCAAACTAAAACTGCTATAACTTTTTTATTTCTTTATAAAAAAATGTAAATTTTGTTTAAATAATATTATTTTCATGAAATCTAATTAGAAATGTAGTTTTAAAATTTTTCGGACGATTACTTTTAAAATTATATCAAAAAAACGTTATTTTTTAGAAATAATGCGTTTTTCTTAAAAATCAAACAAAAACTGCTGTAACTTTTTTATTTCTTTATAAAAAAATGTAAATTTTGTTTAAATAATTTTATTTTCATGAAATCTAATTAGAAATGTAGTTTTAAAATTTTTCGGTCGATTATTTTTAAAATTATACCAAAAAAACGTTTTTCTTAAAAATCACACAAAAACTGCAGAAACTTTTTTATTTCTTTATAAAAAAATGTAAATTTTGTTTAAATAATTTTATTTTCATGAAATCTAATTAGAAATGTAGTTTTAAAATTTTTCGGACGATTACTTTTAAAATTATATCAAAAAAACGTTATTTTTTAGAAATAATGCGTTTTTCTTAAAAATCAAACAAAAACTGCTGTAACTTTTTTATTTCTTTATAAAAAAATGTAAATTTTGTTTAAATAATTTTATTTTCATGAAATCTAATTAGAAATGTAGTTTTAAAATTTTTCGGTCGATTATTTTTAAAATTATACCAAAAAAACGTTTTTCTTAAAAATCACACAAAAACTGCAGAAACTTTTTTATTTCTTTATAAAAAAATGTAAATTTTGTTTAAATAATATTATTTTCATGAAATCTAATTAGAAATGTAGTTTTAAAATTTTTCGGACGATTACTTTTAAAATTATATCAAAAAAACGTTATTTTTTAGAAATAATGCGTTTTTCTTAAAAATCAAACAAAAACTGCTGTAACTTTTTTATTTCTTTATAAAAAAATGTAAATTTTGTTTAAATAATTTTATTTTCATGAAATCTAATTAGAAATGTAGTTTTAAAATTTTTCGGTCGATTATTTTTAAAATTATACCAAAAAAACGTTTTTCTTAAAAATCAAACTAAAACTGCTGTAACTTTTTTATTTCTTTATAAAAAAATGTAAATTTTGTTTAAATAATATTATTTTCATGAAATCTAATTAGAAATGTAGTTTTAAAATTTTTCGGACGATTACTTTTAAAATTATATCAAAAAAACGTTATTTTTTAGAAATAATGCGTTTTTCTTAAAAATCAAACAAAAACTGCTGTAACTTTTTTATTTCTTTATAAAAAAATGTAAATTTTGTTTAAATAATTTTATTTTCATGAAATCTAATTAGAAATGTAGTTTTAAAATTTTTCGGTCGATTATTTTTAAAATTATACCAAAAAAACGTTTTTCTTAAAAATCACACAAAAACTGCAGAAACTTTTTTATTTCTTTATAAAAAAATGTAAATTTTGTTTAAATAATTTTATTTTCATGAAATCTAATTAGAAATGTAGTTTTAAAATTTTTCGGACGATTACTTTTAAAATTATATCAAAAAAACGTTATTTTTTAGAAATAATGCGTTTTTCTTAAAAATCAAACAAAAACTGCTGTAACTTTTTTATTTCTTTATAAAAAAATGTAAATTTTGTTTAAATAATTTTATTTTCATGAAATCTAATTAGAAATGTAGTTTTAAAATTTTTCGGTCGATTATTTTTAAAATTATACCAAAAAAACGTTTTTCTTAAAAATCACACAAAAACTGCAGAAACTTTTTTATTTCTTTATAAAAAAATGTAAATTTTGTTTAAATAATTTTATTTTCATGAAATCTAATTAGAAATGTAGTTTTAAAATTTTTCGGACGATTACTTTTAAAATTATATCAAAAAAACGTTATTTTTTAGAAATAATGCGTTTTTCTTAAAAATCAAACAAAAACTGCTGTAACTTTTTTATTTCTTTATAAAAAAATGTAAATTTTGTTTAAATAATTTTATTTTCATGAAATCTAATTAGAAATGTAGTTTTAAAATTTTTCGGTCGATTATTTTTAAAATTATACCAAAAAAACGTTTTTCTTAAAAATCAAACTAAAACTGCTGTAACTTTTTTATTTCTTTTTAAAAAAATGTAAATTTTGTTTAAATAATATTATTTTCATGAAATCTAATTAGAAATGTAGTTTTAAAATTTTTCGGACGATTACTTTTAAAATTATATCAAAAAAACGTTATTTTTTAGAAATAATGCGTTTTTCTTAAAAATCAAACAAAAACTGCTGTAACTTTTTTATTTCTTTATAAAAAAATGTAAATTTTGTTTAAATAATTTTATTTTCATGAAATCTAATTAGAAATGTAGTTTTAAAATTTTTCGGTCGATTATTTTTAAAATTATACCAAAAAAACGTTTTTCTTAAAAATCAAACTAAAACTGCTGTAACTTTTTTATTTCTTTATAAAAAAATGTAAATTTTGTTTAAATAATATTATTTTCATGAAATCTAATTAGAAATGTAGTTTTAAAATTTTTCGGTCGATTATTTTTAAAATTATACCAAAAAAACGTTATTTTTTAGAAATAATGCGTTTTTCTTAAAAATCAAACAAAAACTGCTGTAACTTTTTTATTTCTTTATAAAAAAATGTAAATTTTGTTTAAATAATTTTATTTTCATGAAATCTAATTAGAAATGTAGTTTTAAAATTTTTCGGTCGATTATTTTTAAAATTATACCAAAAAAACGTTTTTCTTAAAAATCAAACTAAAACTGCTATAACTTTTTTATTTCTTTATAAAAAAATGTAAATTTTGTTTAAATAATATTATTTTCATGAAATCTAATTAGAAATGTAGTTTTAAAATTTTTCGGACGATTACTTTTAAAATTATATCAAAAAAACGTTATTTTTTAGAAATAATGCGTTTTTCTTAAAAATCAAACAAAAACTGCTGTAACTTATTTATTTCTTTATAAAAAAATGTAAATTTTGTTTAAATAATTTTATTTTCATGAAATCTAATTAGAAATGTAGTTTTAAAATTTTTCGGTCGATTATTTTTAAAATTATACCAAAAAAACGTTTTTCTTAAAAATCACACAAAAACTGCAGAAACTTTTTTATTTCTTTATAAAAAAATGTAAATTTTGTTTAAATAATTTTATTTTCATGAAATCTAATTAGAAATGTAGTTTTAAAATTTTTCGGTCGATTATTTTTAAAATTATACCAAAAAAACGTTATTTTTTAGAAATAATGCGTTTTTCTTAAAAATCAAACAAAAACTGCTGTAACTTTTTTATTTCTTTATAAAAAAATGTAAATTTTGTTTAAATAATTTTATTTTCATGAAATCTAATTAGAAATGTAGTTTTAAAATTTTTCGGTCGATTATTTTTAAAATTATACCAAAAAAACGTTTTTCTTAAAAATCACACAAAAACTGCAGAAACTTTTTTATTTCTTTATAAAAAAATGTAAATTTTGTTTAAATAATATTATTTTCATGAAATCTAATTAGAAATGTAGTTTTAAAATTTTTCAGACGATTACTTTTAAAATTATATCAAAAAAACGTTATTTTTTAGAAATAATGCGTTTTTCTTAAAAATCAAACAAAAACTGCTGTAACTTTTTTATTTCTTTATAAAAAAATGTAAATTTTGTTTAAATAATTTTATTTTTATGAAATCTAATTAGAAATGTAGTTTTAAAATTTTTCGGTCGATTATTTTTAAAATTATACCAAAAAAACGTTTTTCTTAAAAATCAAACTAAAACTGCTGTAACTTTTTTATTTCTTTATAAAAAAATGTAAATTTTGTTTAAATAATTTTATTTTCATGAAATCTAATTAGAAATGTAGTTTTAAAATTTTTCGGTCGATTATTTTTAAAATTATACCAAAAAAACGTTTTTCTTAAAAATCACACAAAAACTGCAGAAACTTTTTTATTTCTTTATAAAAAAATGTAAATTTTGTTTAAATAATTTTATTTTCATGAAATCTAATTAGAAATGTAGTTTTAAAATTTTTCGGACGATTACTTTTAAAATTATATCAAAAAAACGTTATTTTTTAGAAATAATGCGTTTTTCTTAAAAATCAAACAAAAACTGCTGTAACTTTTTTATTTCTTTATAAAAAAATGTAAATTTTGTTTAAATAATTTTATTTTCATGAAATCTAATTAGAAATGTAGTTTTAAAATTTTTCGGTCGATTATTTTTAAAATTATACCAAAAAAACGTTTTTCTTAAAAATCACACAAAAACTGCAGAAACTTTTTTATTTCTTTATAAAAAAATGTAAATTTTGTTTAAATAATTTTATTTTCATGAAATCTAATTAGAAATGTAGTTTTAAAATTTTTCGGACGATTACTTTTAAAATTATATCAAAAAAACGTTATTTTTTAGAAATAATGCGTTTTTCTTAAAAATCAAACAAAAACTGCTGTAACTTTTTTATTTCTTTATAAAAAAATGTAAATTTTGTTTAAATAATATTATTTTCATGAAATCTAATTAGAAATGTAGTTTTAAAATTTTTCGGACGATTACTTTTAAAATTATATCAAAAAAACGTTATTTTTTAGAAATAATGCGTTTTTCTTAAAAATCAAACAAAAACTGCTGTAACTTTTTTATTTCTTTATAAAAAAATGTAAATTTTGTTTAAATAATTTTATTTTCATGAAATCTAATTAGAAATGTAGTTTTAAAATTTTTCGGTCGATTATTTTTAAAATTATACCAAAAAAACGTTTTTCTTAAAAATCACACAAAAACTGCAGAAACTTTTTTATTTCTTTATAAAAAAATGTAAATTTTGTTTAAATAATTTTATTTTCATGAAATCTAATTAGAAATGTAGTTTTAAAATTTTTCGGACGATTACTTTTAAAATTATATCAAAAAAACGTTATTTTTTAGAAATAATGCGTTTTTCTTAAAAATCAAACAAAAACTGCTGTAACTTTTTTATTTCTTTATAAAAAAATGTAAATTTTGTTTAAATAATTTTATTTTCATGAAATCTAATTAGAAATGTAGTTTTAAAATTTTTCGGTCGATTATTTTTAAAATTATACCAAAAAAACGTTTTTCTTAAAAATCACACAAAAACTGCAGAAACTTTTTTATTTCTTTATAAAAAAATGTAAATTTTGTTTAAATAATTTTATTTTCATGAAATCTAATTAGAAATGTAGTTTTAAAATTTTTCGGACGATTACTTTTAAAATTATATCAAAAAAACGTTATTTTTTAGAAATAATGCGTTTTTCTTAAAAATCAAACAAAAACTGCTGTAACTTTTTTATTTCTTTATAAAAAAATGTAAATTTTGTTTAAATAATTTTATTTTCATGAAATCTAATTAGAAATGTAGTTTTAAAATTTTTCGGTCGATTATTTTTAAAATTATACCAAAAAAACGTTTTTCTTAAAAATCAAACTAAAACTGCTGTAACTTTTTTATTTCTTTATAAAAAAATGTAAATTTTGTTTAAATAATATTATTTTCATGAAATCTAATTAGAAATGTAGTTTTAAAATTTTTCGGACGATTACTTTTAAAATTATATCAAAAAAACGTTATTTTTTAGAAATAATGCGTTTTTCTTAAAAATCAAACAAAAACTGCTGTAACTTTTTTATTTCTTTATAAAAAAATGTAAATTTTGTTTAAATAATTTTATTTTCATGAAATCTAATTAGAAATGTAGTTTTAAAATTTTTCGGTCGATTATTTTTAAAATTATACCAAAAAAACGTTTTTCTTAAAAATCAAACTAAAACTGCTGTAACTTTTTTATTTCTTTATAAAAAAATGTAAATTTTGTTTAAATAATATTATTTTCATGAAATCTAATTAGAAATGTAGTTTTAAAATTTTTCGGTCGATTATTTTTAAAATTATACCAAAAAAACGTTATTTTTTAGAAATAATGCGTTTTTCTTAAAAATCAAACAAAAACTGCTGTAACTTTTTTATTTCTTTATAAAAAAATGTAAATTTTGTTTAAATAATTTTATTTTCATGAAATCTAATTAGAAATGTAGTTTTAAAATTTTTCGGTCGATTATTTTTAAAATTATACCAAAAAAACGTTTTTCTTAAAAATCAAACTAAAACTGCTATAACTTTTTTATTTCTTTATAAAAAAATGTAAATTTTGTTTAAATAATATTATTTTCATGAAATCTAATTAGAAATGTAGTTTTAAAATTTTTCGGACGATTACTTTTAAAATTATATCAAAAAAACGTTATTTTTTAGAAATAATGCGTTTTTCTTAAAAATCAAACAAAAACTGCTGTAACTTATTTATTTCTTTATAAAAAAATGTAAATTTTGTTTAAATAATTTTATTTTCATGAAATCTAATTAGAAATGTAGTTTTAAAATTTTTCGGTCGATTATTTTTAAAATTATACCAAAAAAACGTTTTTCTTAAAAATCACACAAAAACTGCAGAAACTTTTTTATTTCTTTATAAAAAAATGTAAATTTTGTTTAAATAATTTTATTTTCATGAAATCTAATTAGAAATGTAGTTTTAAAATTTTTCGGTCGATTATTTTTAAAATTATACCAAAAAAACGTTATTTTTTAGAAATAATGCGTTTTTCTTAAAAATCAAACAAAAACTGCTGTAACTTTTTTATTTCTTTATAAAAAAATGTAAATTTTGTTTAAATAATTTTATTTTCATGAAATCTAATTAGAAATGTAGTTTTAAAATTTTTCGGTCGATTATTTTTAAAATTATACCAAAAAAACGTTTTTCTTAAAAATCACACAAAAACTGCAGAAACTTTTTTATTTCTTTATAAAAAAATGTAAATTTTGTTTAAATAATATTATTTTCATGAAATCTAATTAGAAATGTAGTTTTAAAATTTTTCAGACGATTACTTTTAAAATTATATCAAAAAAACGTTATTTTTTAGAAATAATGCGTTTTTCTTAAAAATCAAACAAAAACTGCTGTAACTTTTTTATTTCTTTATAAAAAAATGTAAATTTTGTTTAAATAATTTTATTTTTATGAAATCTAATTAGAAATGTAGTTTTAAAATTTTTCGGTCGATTATTTTTAAAATTATACCAAAAAAACGTTTTTCTTAAAAATCAAACTAAAACTGCTGTAACTTTTTTATTTCTTTATAAAAAAATGTAAATTTTGTTTAAATAATTTTATTTTCATGAAATCTAATTAGAAATGTAGTTTTAAAATTTTTCGGTCGATTATTTTTAAAATTATACCAAAAAAACGTTTTTCTTAAAAATCACACAAAAACTGCAGAAACTTTTTTATTTCTTTATAAAAAAATGTAAATTTTGTTTAAATAATTTTATTTTCATGAAATCTAATTAGAAATGTAGTTTTAAAATTTTTCGGACGATTACTTTTAAAATTATATCAAAAAAACGTTATTTTTTAGAAATAATGCGTTTTTCTTAAAAATCAAACAAAAACTGCTGTAACTTTTTTATTTCTTTATAAAAAAATGTAAATTTTGTTTAAATAATTTTATTTTCATGAAATCTAATTAGAAATGTAGTTTTAAAATTTTTCGGTCGATTATTTTTAAAATTATACCAAAAAAACGTTTTTCTTAAAAATCACACAAAAACTGCAGAAACTTTTTTATTTCTTTATAAAAAAATGTAAATTTTGTTTAAATAATTTTATTTTCATGAAATCTAATTAGAAATGTAGTTTTAAAATTTTTCGGACGATTACTTTTAAAATTATATCAAAAAAACGTTATTTTTTAGAAATAATGCGTTTTTCTTAAAAATCAAACAAAAACTGCTGTAACTTTTTTATTTCTTTATAAAAAAATGTAAATTTTGTTTAAATAATTTTATTTTCATGAAATCTAATTAGAAATGTAGTTTTAAAATTTTTCGGTCGATTATTTTTAAAATTATACCAAAAAAACGTTTTTCTTAAAAATCAAACTAAAACTGCTGTAACTTTTTTATTTCTTTATAAAAAAATGTAAATTTTGTTTAAATAATATTATTTTCATGAAATCTAATTAGAAATGTAGTTTTAAAATTTTTCGGACGATTACTTTTAAAATTATATCAAAAAAACGTTATTTTTTAGAAATAATGCGTTTTTCTTAAAAATCAAACAAAAACTGCTGTAACTTTTTTATTTCTTTATAAAAAATGTAAATTTTGTTTAAATAATTTTATTTTCATGAAATCTAATTAGAAATGTAGTTTTAAAATTTTTCGGGCGATTATTTTTAAAATTATACCAAAAAAACGTTTTTCTTAAAAATCAAACTAAAACTGCTGTAACTTTTTTATTTCTTTATAAAAAAATGTAAATTTTGTTTAAATAATATTATTTTCATGAAATCTAATTAGAAATGTAGTTTTAAAATTTTTCGGACGATTACTTTTAAAATTATATCAAAAAAACGTTATTTTTTTAGAAATAATGCGTTTTTCTTAAAAATCAAACAAAAACTGCTGTAACTTTTTTATTTCTTTATAAAAAAATGTAAATTTTGTTTAAATAATTTTATTTTCATGATTATTTTTAAAATTATACCAAAAAAACGTTTTTCTTAAAAATCAAACTAAAACTGCTGTAACTTTTTTATTTCTTTATAAAAAAATGTAAATTTTGTTTAAATAATTTTATTTTCATGAAATCTAATTAGAAATGTAGTTTTAAAATTTTTCGGTCGATTATTTTTAAAATTATACCAAAAAAACGTTTTTCTTAAAAATCACACAAAAACTGCAGAAACTTTTTTATTTCTTTATAAAAAAATGTAAATTTTGTTTAAATAATTTTATTTTCATGAAATCTAATTAGAAATGTAGTTTTAAAATTTTTCGGACGATTACTTTTAAAATTATATCAAAAAAACGTTATTTTTTAGAAATAATGCGTTTTTCTTAAAAATCAAACAAAAACTGCTGTAACTTTTTTATTTCTTTATAAAAAAATGTAAATTTTGTTTAAATAATTTTATTTTCATGAAATCTAATTAGAAATGTAGTTTCAAAATTTTTCGGTCAATTATTTTTAAAATTATACCAAAAAAACGTTTTTCTTAAAAATCACACAAAAACTGCAGAAACTTTTTTATTTCTTTATAAAAAAATGTAAATTTTGTTTAAATAATATTATTTTCATGAAATCTAATTAGAAATCTAGTTTTAAAATTTTTCGGATGATTACTTTTAAAATTATATCAAAAAAACGTTATTTTTTAGAAATAATGCGTTTTTCTTAAAAATCAAACAAAAACTGCTGTAACTTTTTTATTTCTTTATAAAAAAATGTAAATTTTGTTTAAATAATTTTATTTTCATGAAATCTAATTAGAAATGTAGTTTTAAAATTTTTCGGTCGATTATTTTTAAAATTATACCTAAAAAACGTTTTTCTTAAAAATCAAACTAAAACTGCTGTAACTTTTTTATTTCTTTATAAAAAAATGTAAATTTTGTTTAAATAATATTATTTTCATGAAATCTAATTAGAAATGTAGTTTTAAAATTTTTCGGACGATTACTTTTAAAATTATATCAAAAAAACGTTATTTTTTAGAAATAATGCGTTTTTCTTAAAAATCAAACAAAAACTGCTGTAACTTTTTTATTTCTTTATAAAAAAATGTAAATTTTGTTTAAATAATTTTATTTTCATGAAATCTAATTAGAAATGTAGTTTTAAAATTTTTCGGTCGATTATTTTTAAAATTATACCAAAAAAACGTTTTTCTTAAAAATCACACAAAAACTGCAGAAACTTTTTTATTTCTTTATAAAAAAATGTAAATTTTGTTTAAATAATTTTATTTTCATGAAATCTAATTAGAAATGTAGTTTTAAAATTTTTCGGACGATTACTTTTAAAATTATATCAAAAAAACGTTATTTTTTAGAAATAATGCGTTTTTCTTAAAAATCAAACAAAAACTGCTGTAACTTTTTTATTTCTTTATAAAAAAATGTAAATTTTGTTTAAATAATTTTATTTTCATGAAATCTAATTAGAAATGTAGCTTTAAAATTTTTCGGTCGATTATTTTTAAAATTATACCAAAAAAACGTTTTTCTTAAAAATCACACAAAAACTGCAGAAACTTTTTTATTTCTTTATAAAAAAATGTAAATTTTGTTTAAATAATATTATTTTCATGAAATCTAATTAGAAATGTAGTTTTAAAATTTTTCGGACGATTACTTTTAAAATTATATCAAAAAAACGTTATTTTTTAGAAATAATGCGTTTTTCTTAAAAATCAAACAAAAACTGCTGTAACTTTTTTATTTCTTTATAAAAAAATGTAAATTTTGTTTAAATAATTTTATTTTCATGAAATCTAATTAGAAATGTAGTTTTAAAATTTTTCGGTCGATTATTTTTAAAATTATACCAAAAAAACGTTTTTCTTAAAAATCAAACTAAAACTGCTGTAACTTTTTTATTTCTTTATAAAAAAATGTAAATTTTGTTTAAATAATATTATTTTCATGAAATCTAATTAGAAATGTAGTTTTAAAATTTTTCGGACGATTACTTTTAAAATTATATCAAAAAAACGTTATTTTTTAGAAATAATGCGTTTTTCTTAAAAATCAAACAAAAACTGCTGTAACTTTTTTATTTCTTTATAAAAAAATGTAAATTTTGTTTAAATAATTTTATTTTCATGAAATCTAATTAGAAATGTAGTTTTAAAATTTTTCGGTCGATTATTTTTAAAATTATACCAAAAAAACGTTTTTCTTAAAAATCACACAAAAACTGCAGAAACTTTTTTATTTCTTTATAAAAAAATGTAAATTTTGTTTAAATAATATTATTTTCATGAAATCTAATTAGAAATGTAGTTTTAAAATTTTTCGGACGATTACTTTTAAAATTATATCAAAAAAACGTTATTTTTTAGAAATAATGCGTTTTTCTTAAAAATCAAACAAAAACTGCTGTAACTTTTTTATTTCTTTATAAAAAAATGTAAATTTTGTTTAAATAATATTATTTTCATGAAATCTAATTAGAAATGTAGTTTTAAAATTTTTCGGACGATTACTTTTAAAATTATATCAAAAAAACGTTATTTTTTAGAAATAATGCGTTTTTCTTAAAAATCAAACAAAAACTGCTGTAACTTTTTTATTTCTTTATAAAAAAATGTAAATTTTATTTAAATAATTTTATTTTCATGAAATCTAATTAGAAATGTAGTTTTAAAATTTTTCGGTCGATTATTTTTAAAATTATACCAAAAAAACGTTTTTCTTAAAAATCAAACTAAAACTGCTGTAACTTTTTTATTTCTTTATAAAAAAATGTAAATTTTGTTTAAATAATATTATTTTCATGAAATCTAATTAGAAATGTAGTTTTAAAATTTTTCGGACGATTACTTTTAAAATTATATCAAAAAAACGTTATTTTTTAGAAATAATGCGTTTTTCTTAAAAATCAAACAAAAACTGCTGTAACTTTTTTATTTCTTTATAAAAAAATGTAAATTTTGTTTAAATAATTTTATTTTCATGAAATCTAATTAGAAATGTAGTTTTAAAATTTTTCGGTCGATTATTTTTAAAATTATACCAAAAAAACGTTTTTCTTAAAAATCAAACTAAAACTGCTGTAACTTTTTTATTTCTTTATAAAAAAATGTAAATTTTGTTTAAATAATATTATTTTCATGAAATCTAATTAGAAATGTAGTTTTAAAATTTTTCGGACGATTACTTTTAAAATTATATCAAAAAAACGTTATTTTTTAGAAATAATGCGTTTTTCTTAAAAATCAAACAAAAACTGCTGTAACTTTTTTATTTCTTTATAAAAAAATGTAAATTTTGTTTAAATAATTTTATTTTCATGAAATCTAATTAGAAATGTAGTTTTAAAATTTTTCGGTCGATTATTTTTAAAATTATACCAAAAAAACGTTTTTCTTAAAAATCAAACTAAAACTGCTGTAACTTTTTTATTTCTTTATAAAAAAATGTAAATTTTGTTTAAATAATATTATTTTCATGAAATCTAATTAGAAATGTAGTTTTAAAATTTTTCGGACGATTACTTTTAAAATTATATCAAAAAAACGTTATTTTTTAGAAATAATGCGTTTTTTCTTAAAAATCAAACAAAAACTGCTGTAACTTTTTTATTTCTTTATAAAAAAATGTAAATTTTGTTTAAATAATTTTATTTTCATGAAATCTAATTAGAAATGTAGTTTTAAAATTTTTCGGTCGATTATTTTTAAAATTATACCAAAAAAACGTTTTTCTTAAAAATCACACAAAAACTGCAGAAACTTTTTTATTTCTTTATAAAAAAATGTAAATTTTGTTTAAATAATATTATTTTCATGAAATCTAATTAGAAATGTAGTTTTAAAATTTTTCGGACGATTACTTTTAAAATTATATCAAAAAAACGTTATTTTTTAGAAATAATGCGTTTTTCTTAAAAATCAAACAAAAACTGCTGTAACTTTTTTATTTCTTTATAAAAAAATGTAAATTTTGTTTAAATAATTTTATTTTCATGAAATCTAATTAGAAATGTAGTTTTAAAATTTTTCGGTCGATTATTTTTAAAATTATACCAAAAAAACGTTTTTCTTAAAAATCAAACTAAAACTGCTGTAACTTTTTTATTTCTTTATAAAAAAATGTAAATTTTGTTTAAATAATATTATTTTCATGAAATCTAATTAGAAATGTAGTTTTAAAATTTTTCGGACGATTACTTTTAAAATTATATCAAAAAAACGTTATTTTTTAGAAATAATGCGTTTTTCTTAAAAATCAAACAAAAACTGCTGTAACTTTTTTATTTCTTTATAAAAAAATGTAAATTTTGTTTAAATAATATTATTTTCATGAAATCTAATTAGAAATGTAGTTTTAAAAATTTTCGGACGATTACTTTTAAAATTATATCAAAAAAACGTTATTTTTTAGAAATAATGCGTTTTTCTTAAAAATCAAACAAAAACTGCTGTAACTTTTTTATTTCTTTATAAAAAAATGTAAATTTTGTTTAAATAATTTTATTTTCATGAAATCTAATTAGAAATGTAGTTTTAAAATTTTTCGGTCGATTATTTTTAAAATTATACCAAAAAAACGTTTTTCTTAAAAATCACACAAAAACTGCAGAAACTTTTTTATTTCTTTATAAAAAAATGTAAATTTTGTTTAAATAATTTTATTTTCATGAAATCTAATTAGAAATGTAGTTTTAAAATTTTTCGGACGATTACTTTTAAAATTATATCAAAAAAACGTTATTTTTTAGAAATAATGCGTTTTTCTTAAAAATCAAACAAAAACTGCTGTAACTTTTTTATTTCTTTATAAAAAAATGTAAATTTTGTTTAAATAATTTTATTTTCATGAAATCTAATTAGAAATGTAGTTTTAAAATTTTTCGGTCGATTATTTTTAAAATTATACCAAAAAAACGTTTTTCTTAAAAATCAAACTAAAACTGCTGTAACTTTTTTATTTCTTTATAAAAAAATGTAAATTTTGTTTAAATAATATTATTTTCATGAAATCTAATTAGAAATGTAGTTTTAAAATTTTTCGGACGATTACTTTTAAAATTATATCAAAAAAACGTTATTTTTTAGAAATAATGCGTTTTTCTTAAAAATCAAACAAAAACTGCTGTAACTTTTTTATTTCTTTATAAAAAAATGTAAATTTTGTTTAAATAATTTTATTTTCATGAAATCTAATTAGAAATGTAGTTTTAAAATTTTTCGGTCGATTATTTTTAAAATTATACCAAAAAAACGTTTTTCTTAAAAATCACACAAAAACTGCAGAAACTTTTTTATTTCTTTATAAAAAAATGTAAATTTTGTTTAAATAATTTTATTTTCATGAAATCTAATTAGAAATGTAGTTTTAAAATTTTTCGGACGATTACTTTTAAAATTATATCAAAAAAACGTTATTTTTTAGAAATAATGCGTTTTTCTTAAAAATCAAACAAAAACTGCTGTAACTTTTTTATTTCTTTATAAAAAAATGTAAATTTTGTTTAAATAATTTTATTTTCATGAAATCTAATTAGAAATGTAGTTTTAAAATTTTTCGGTCGATTATTTTTAAAATTATACCAAAAAAACGTTTTTCTTAAAAATCAAACTAAAACTGCTGTAACTTTTTTATTTCTTTATAAAAAAATGTAAATTTTGTTTAAATAATATTATTTTCATGAAATCTAATTAGAAATGTAGTTTTAAAATTTTTCGGACGATTACTTTTAAAATTATATCAAAAAAACGTTATTTTTTAGAAATAATGCGTTTTTCTTAAAAATCAAACAAAAACTGCTGTAACTTTTTTATTTCTTTATAAAAAAATGTAAATTTTGTTTAAATAATTTTATTTTCATGAAATCTAATTAGAAATGTAGTTTTAAAATTTTTCGGTCGATTATTTTTAAAATTATACCAAAAAAACGTTTTTCTTAAAAATCACACAAAAACTGCAGAAACTTTTTTATTTCTTTATAAAAAAATGTAAATTTTGTTTAAATAATTTTATTTTCATGAAATCTAATTAGAAATGTAGTATTAAAATTTTTCGGACGATTACTTTTAAAATTATATCAAAAAAACGTTATTTTTTAGAAATAATGCGTTTTTCTTAAAAATCAAACAAAAACTGCTGTAACTTTTTTATTTCTTTATAAAAAAATGTAAATTTTGTTTAAATAATTTTATTTTCATGAAATCTAATTGGAAATGTAGTTTTAAAATTTTTCGGTCAATTATTTTTAAAATTATACCAAAAAAACGTTTTTCTTAAAAATCACACAAAAACTGCAGAAACTTTTTTATTTCTTTATAAAAAAATGTAAATTTTGTTTAAATAATATTATTTTCATGAAATCTAATTAGAAATGTAGTTTTAAAATTTTTCGGACGATTACTTTTAAAATTATATCAAAAAAACGTTATTTTTTAGAAATAATGCGTTTTTCTTAAAAATCAAACAAAAACTGCTGTAACTTTTTTATTTCTTTATAAAAAAATGTAAATTTTGTTTAAATAATTTTATTTTCATGAAATCTAATTAGAAATGTAGTTTTAAAATTTTTCGGTCGATTATTTTTAAAATTATACCAAAAAAACGTTTTTCTTAACAATCAAACTAAAACTGCTGTAACTTTTTTATTTCTTTATAAAAAAATGTAAATTTTGTTTAAATAATATTATTTTCATGAAATCTAATTAGAAATGTAGTTTTAAAATTTTTCGGACGATTACTTTTAAAATTATATCAAAAAAACGTTATTTTTTAGAAATAATGCGTTTTTCTTAAAAATCAAACAAAAACTGCTGTAACTTTTTTATTTCTTTATAAAAAAATGTAAATTTTGTTTAAATAATTTTATTTTCATGAAATCTAATTAGAAATGTAGTTTTAAAATTTTTCGGTCGATTATTTTTAAAATTATACCAAAAAAACGTTTTTCTTAAAAATCACACAAAAACTGCAGAAACTTTTTTATTTCTTTATAAAAGAATGTAAATTTTGTTTAAATAATATTATTTTCATGAAATCTAATTAGAAATGTAGTTTTAAAATTTTTCGGACGATTACTTTTAAAATTATATCAAAAAAACGTTATTTTTTAGAAATAATGCGTTTTTCTTAAAAATCAAACAAAAACTGCTGTAACTTTTTTATTTCTTTATAAAAAAATGTAAATTTTGTTTAAATAATTTTATTTTCATGAAATCTAATTAGAAATGTAGTTTTAAAATTTTTCGGTCGATTATTTTTAAAATTATACCAAAAAAACGTTTTTCTTAAAAATCACACAAAAACTGCAGAAACTTTTTTATTTCTTTATAAAAAAATGTAAATTTTGTTTAAATAATATTATTTTCATGAAATCTAATTAGAAATGTAGTTTTAAAATTTTTCGGACGATTACTTTTAAAATTATATCAAAAAAACGTTATTTTTTAGAAATAATGCGTTTTTCTTAAAAATCAAACAAAAACTGCTGTAACTTTTATATTTCTTTATAAAAAAATGTAAATTTTGTTTAAATAATATTATTTTTATGAAATCTAATTAGAAATGTAGTTTTAAAATTTTTCGGACGATTACTTTTAAAATTATATCAAAAAAACGTTATTTTTTAGAAATAATGCGTTTTTCTTAAAAATCAAACAAAAACTGCTGTAACTTTTTTATTTCTTTATAAAAAAATGTAAATTTTGTTTAAATAATTTTATTTTCATGAAATCTAATTAGAAATGTAGTTTTAAAATTTTTCGGTCGATTATTTTTAAAATTATACCAAAAAAACGTTTTTCTTAAAAATCACACAAAAACTGCAGAAACTTTTTTATTTCTTTATAAAAAAATGTAAATTTTGTTTAAATAATATTATTTTCATGAAATCTAATTAGAAATGTAGTTTTAAAATTTTTCGGACGATTACTTTTAAAATTATATCAAAAAAACGTTATTTTTTAGAAATAATGCGTTTTTCTTAAAAATCAAACAAAAACTGCTGTAACTTTTTTATTTCTTTATAAAAAAATGTAAATTTTGTTTAAATAATTTTATTTTCATGAAATCTAATTAGAAATGTAGTTTTAAAATTTTTCGGACGATTACTTTTAAAATTATATCAAAAAAACGTTATTTTTTAGAAATAATGCGTTTTTCTTAAAAATCAAACAAAAACTGCTGTAACTTTTTTATTTCTTTATAAAAAAATGTAAATTTTGTTTAAATAAATTTATTTTCATGAAATCTAATTAGAAATGTAGTTTTAAAATTTTTCGGACGATTACTTTTAAAATTATATCAAAAAAACGTAATTTTTTAGAAATAATGCGTTTTTCTTAAAAATCAAACAAAAACTGCTGTAACTTTTTTATTTCTTTATAAAAAAATGTAAATTTTGTTTAAATAATTTTATTTTCATGAAATCTAATTAGAAATGTAGTTTTAAAATTTTTCGGTCGATTATTTTTAAAATTATACCAAAAAAACATTTTTCTTAAAAATCAAACTAAAACTGCTGTAACTTTTTTATTTCTTTATAAAAAAATGTAAATTTTGTTTAAATAATATTATTTTCATGAAATCTAATTAGAAATGTAGTTTTAAAATTTTTCGGATGATTACTTTTAAAATTATATCAAAAAAACGTTATTTTTTAGAAATAATGCGTTTTTCTTAAAAATCAAACAAAAACTGCTGTAACTTTTTTATTTCTTTATAAAAAAATGTAAATTTTGTTTAAATAATTTTATTTTCATGAAATCTAATTAGAAATGTAGTTTTAAAATTTTTCGGTCGATTATTTTTAAAATTATACCAAAAAAACTTTTTTCTTAAAAATCACACAAAAACTGCAGAAACTTTTTTATTTCTTTATAAAAAAATGTAAATTTTGTTTAAATAATTTTATTTTCATGAAATCTAATTAGAAATGTAGTTTTAAAATTTTTCGGACGATTACTTTTAAAATTATATCAAAAAAACGTTATTTTTTAGAAATAATGCGTTTTTCTTAAAAATCAAACAAAAACTGCTGTAACTTTTTTATTTCTTTATAAAAAAATGTAAATTTTGTTTAAATAATTTTATTTTCATGAAATCTAATTAGAAATGTAGTTTTAAAATTTTTCGGTCGATTATTTTTAAAATTATACCAAAAAAACCTTTTTCTTAAAAATCACACAAAAACTGCAGAAACTTTTTTATTTTTTTATAAAAAAATGTAAATTTTGTTTAAATAATTTTATTTTCATGAAATCTAATTAGAAATGTAGTTTTAAAATTTTTCGGACGATTACTTTTAAAATTATATCAAAAAAACGTTATTTTTTAGAAATAATGCGTTTTTCTTAAAAATCAAACAAAAACTGCTGTAACTTTTTTATTTCTTTATAAAAAAATGTAAATTTTGTTTAAATAATTTTATTTTCATGAAATCTAATTAGAAATGTAGTTTTAAAATTTTTCGGTCGATTATTTTTAAAATTATACCAAAAAAACGTTTTTCTTAAAAATCACACAAAAACTGCAGAAACTTTTTTATTTCTTTATAAAAAAATGTAAATTTTGTTTAAATAATATTATTTTCATGAAATCTAATTAGAAATGTAGTTTTAAAATTTTTCGGACGATTACTTTTAAAATTATATCAAAAAAACGTTATTTTTTAGAAATAATGCGTTTTTCTTAAAAATCAAACAAAAACTGCTGTAATTTTTTTATTTCTTTATAAAAAAATGTAAATTTTGTTTAAATAATATTATTTTCATGAAATCTAATTAGAAATGTAGTTTTAAAATTTTTCGGACGATTACTTTTAAAATTATATCAAAAAAACGTTATTTTTTAGAAATAATGCGTTTTTCTTAAAAATCAAACAAAAACTGCTGTAACTTTTTTATTTCTTTATAAAAAAATGTAAATTTTGTTCAAATAATTTTATTTTCATGAAATCTAATTAGAAATGTAGTTTTAAAATTAATCGGTCGATTATTTTTAAAATTATACCAAAAAAACGTTTTTCTTAAAAATGACACAAAAACTGCAGAAACTTTTTTATTTCTTTATAAAAAAATGTAAATTTTGTTTAAATAATATTATTTTCATGAAATCTAATTAGAAATGTAGTTTTAAAATTTTTCGGACGATTACTTTTAAAATTATATCAAAAAAAACGTTATTTTTTAGAAATAATGCGTTTTTCTTAAAAATCAAACAAAAACTGCTGTAACTTTTTTATTTCTTTATAAAAAAATGTAAATTTTGTTTAAATAATTTTATTTTCATGAAATCTAATTAGAAATGTAGTTTTAAAATTTTTCGGTCGATTATTTTTAAAATTATACCAAAAAAACGTTTTTCTTAAAAATCAAACTAAAACTGCTGTAACTTTTTTATTTCTTTATAAAAAAATGTAAATTTTGTTTAAATAATATTATTTTCATGAAATCTAATTAGAAATGTAGTTTTAAAATTTTTCGGACGATTACTTTTAAAATTATATCAAAAAAACGTTATTTTTTAGAAATAATGCGTTTTTCTTAAAAATCAAACAAAAACTGCTGTAACTTTTTTATTTCTTTATAAAAAAATGTAAATTTTGTTTAAATAATTTTATTTTCATGAAATCTAATTAGAAATGTAGTTTTAAAATTTTTCGGTCGATTATTTTTAAAATTATACCAAAAAAACGTTTTTCTTAAAAATCACACAAAAACTGCAGAAACTTTTTTATTTCTTTATAAAAAAATGTAAATTTTGTTTAAATAATATTATTTTCATGAAATCTAATTAGAAATGTAGTTTTAAAATTTTTCGGACGATTACTTTTAAAATTATATCAAAAAAACGTTATTTTTTAGAAATAATGCGTTTTTCTTAAAAATCAAACAAAAACTGCTGTAACTTTTTTATTTCTTTATAAAAAAATGTAAATTTTGTTTAAATAATTTTATTTTCATGAAATCTAATTAGAAATGTAGTTTTAAAATTTTTCGGTCGATTATTTTTAAAATTATACCAAAAAAACTTTTTTCTTAAAAATCACACAAAAACTGCAGAAACTTTTTTATTTCTTTATAAAAAAATGTAAATTTTGTTTAAATAATTTTATTTTCATGAAATCTAATTAGAAATGTAGTTTTAAAATTTTTCGGACGATTACTTTTAAAATTATATCAAAAAAACGTTATTTTTTAGAAATAATGCGTTTTTCTTAAAAATCAAACAAAAACTGCTGTAACTTTTTTATTTCTTTATAAAAAAATGTAAATTTTGTTTAAATAATTTTATTTTCATGAAATCTAATTAGAAATGTAGTTTTAAAATTTTTCGGTCGATTATTTTTAAAATTATACCAAAAAAACCTTTTTCTTAAAAATCACACAAAAACTGCAGAAACTTTTTTATTTTTTTATAAAAAAATGTAAATTTTGTTTAAATAATTTTATTTTCATGAAATCTAATTAGAAATGTAGTTTTAAAATTTTTCGGACGATTACTTTTAAAATTATATCAAAAAAACGTTATTTTTTAGAAATAATGCGTTTTTCTTAAAAATCAAACAAAAACTGCTGTAACTTTTTTATTTCTTTATAAAAAAATGTAAATTTTGTTTAAATAATTTTATTTTCATGAAATCTAATTAGAAATGTAGTTTTAAAATTTTTCGGTCGATTATTTTTAAAATTATACCAAAAAAACGTTTTTCTTAAAAATCACACAAAAACTGCAGAAACTTTTTTATTTCTTTATAAAAAAATGTAAATTTTGTTTAAATAATATTATTTTCATGAAATCTAATTAGAAATGTAGTTTTAAAATTTTTCGGACGATTACTTTTAAAATTATATCAAAAAAACGTTATTTTTTAGAAATAATGCGTTTTTCTTAAAAATCAAACAAAAACTGCTGTAATTTTTTTATTTCTTTATAAAAAAATGTAAATTTTGTTTAAATAATATTATTTTCATGAAATCTAATTAGAAATGTAGTTTTAAAATTTTTCGGACGATTACTTTTAAAATTATATCAAAAAAACGTTATTTTTTAGAAATAATGCGTTTTTCTTAAAAATCAAACAAAAACTGCTGTAACTTTTTTATTTCTTTATAAAAAAATGTAAATTTTGTTCAAATAATTTTATTTTCATGAAATCTAATTAGAAATGTAGTTTTAAAATTAATCGGTCGATTATTTTTAAAATTATACCAAAAAAACGTTTTTCTTAAAAATGACACAAAAACTGCAGAAACTTTTTTATTTCTTTATAAAAAAATGTAAATTTTGTTTAAATAATATTATTTTCATGAAATCTAATTAGAAATGTAGTTTTAAAATTTTTCGGACGATTACTTTTAAAATTATATCAAAAAAAACGTTATTTTTTAGAAATAATGCGTTTTTCTTAAAAATCAAACAAAAACTGCTGTAACTTTTTTATTTCTTTATAAAAAAATGTAAATTTTGTTTAAATAATTTTATTTTCATGAAATCTAATTAGAAATGTAGTTTTAAAATTTTTCGGTCGATTATTTTTAAAATTATACCAAAAAAACGTTTTTCTTAAAAATCAAACTAAAACTGCTGTAACTTTTTTATTTCTTTATAAAAAAATGTAAATTTTGTTTAAATAATATTATTTTCATGAAATCTAATTAGAAATGTAGTTTTAAAATTTTTCGGACGATTACTTTTAAAATTATATCAAAAAAACGTTATTTTTTAGAAATAATGCGTTTTTCTTAAAAATCAAACAAAAACTGCTGTAACTTTTTTATTTCTTTATAAAAAAATGTAAATTTTGTTTAAATAATTTTATTTTCATGAAATCTAATTAGAAATGTAGTTTTAAAATTTTTCGGTCGATTATTTTTAAAATTATACCAAAAAAACGTTTTTCTTAAAAATCACACAAAAACTGCAGAAACTTTTTTATTTCTTTATAAAAAAATGTAAATTTTGTTTAAATAATATTATTTTCATGAAATCTAATTAGAAATGTAGTTTTAAAATTTTTCGGACGATTACTTTTAAAATTATATCAAAAAAACGTTATTTTTTAGAAATAATGCGTTTTTCTTAAAAATCAAACAAAAACTGCTGTAACTTTTTTATTTCTTTATAAAAAAATGTAAATTTTGTTTAAATAATTTTATTTTCATGAAATCTAATTAGAAATGTAGTTTTAAAATTTTTCGGTCGATTATTTTTAAAATTATACCAAAAAAACGTTTTTCTTAAAAATCAAACTAAAACTGCTGTAACTTTTTTATTTCTTTATAAAAAAATGTAAATTTTGTTTAAATAATATTATTTTCATGAAATCTAATTAGAAATGTAGTTTTAAAATTTTTCGGACGATTACTTTTAAAATTATATCAAAAAAACGTTATTTTTTAGAAATAATGCGTTTTTCTTAAAAATCAAACAAAAACTGCTGTAACTTTTTTATTTCTTTATAAAAAAATGTAAATTTTGTTTAAATAATTTTATTTTCATGAAATCTAATTAGAAATGTAGTTTTAAAATTTTTCGGTCGATTATTTTTAAAATTATACCAAAAAAACGTTTTTCTTAAAAATCAAACTAAAACTGCTGTAACTTTTTTATTTCTTTATAAAAAAATGTAAATTTTGTTTAAATAATATTATTTTCATGAAATCTAATTAGAAATGTAGTTTTAAAATTTTTCGGACGATTACTTTTAAAATTATATCAAAAAAACGTTATTTTTTAGAAATAATGCGTTTTTCTTAAAAATCAAACAAAAACTGCTGTAACTTTTTTATTTCTTTATAAAAAAATGTAAATTTTGTTTAAATAATTTTATTTTCATGAAATCTAATTAGAAATGTAGTTTTAAAATTTTTCGGTCGATTATTTTTAAAATTATACCAAAAAAACGTTTTTCTTAAAAATCAAACTAAAACTGCTGTAACTTTTTTATTTCTTTATAAAAAAATGTAAATTTTGTTTAAATAACATTATTTTCATGAAATCTAATTAGAAATGTAGTTTTAAAATTTTTCGGACGATTACTTTTAAAATTATATCAAAAAAACGTTATTTTTTAGAAATAATGCGTTTTTCTTAAAAATCAAACAAAAACTGCTGTAACTTTTTTATTTCTTTATAAAAAAATGTAAATTTTGTTTAAATAATTTTATTTTCATGAAATCTAATTAGAAATGTAGTTTTAAAATTTTTCGGTCGATTATTTTTAAAATTATACCAAAAAAACGTTTTTCTTAAAAATCAAACTAAAACTGCTGTAACTTTTTTATTTCTTTATAAAAAAATGTAAATTTTGTTTAAATAATATTATTTTCATGAAATCTAATTAGAAATGTAGTTTTAAAATTTTTCGGACGATTACTTTTAAAATTATATCAAAAAAACGTTATTTTTTAGAAATAATGCGTTTTTCTTAAAAATCAAACAAAAACTGCTGTAACTTTTTTATTTCTTTATAAAAAAATGTAAATTTTGTTTAAATAATTTTATTTTCATGAAATCTAATTAGAAATGTAGTTTTAAAATTTTTCGGTCGATTATTTTTAAAATTATACCAAAAAAACGTTTTTCTTAAAAATCAAACTAAAACTGCTGTAACTTTTTTATTTCTTTATAAAAAAATGTAAATTTTGTTTAAATAATATTATTTTCATGAAATCTAATTAGAAATGTAGTTTTAAAATTTTTCGGACGATTACTTTTAAAATTATATCAAAAAAACGTTATTTTTTAGAAATAATGCGTTTTTCTTAAAAATCAAACAAAAACTGCTGTAACTTTTTTATTTCTTTATAAAAAAATGTAAATTTTGTTTAAATAATTTTATTTTCATGAAATCTAATTAGAAATGTAGTTTTAAAATTTTTCGGTCGATTATTTTTAAAATTATACCAAAAAAACATTTTTCTTAAAAATCACACAAAAACTGCAAAAACTTTTTTATTTCTTTATAAAAAAATGTAAATTTTAATTAAATAATTTTATTTTCATGAAATCTAATTAGAAATGTAGTTTTAAAATTTTTCGGACGATTACTTTTAAAATTATATCAAAAAAACGTTATTTTTTAGAAATAATGCGTTTTTCTTAAAAATCAAACAAAAACTGCTGTAACTTTTTTATTTCTTTATAAAAAAATGTAAATTTTGTTTAAATAATTTTATTTTCATGAAATCTAATTAGAAATGTAGTTTTAAAATTTTTCGGTCGATTATTTTTAAAATTATACCAAAAAAACGTTTTTCTTAAAAATCAAACTAAAACTGCTATAACTTTTTTATTTCTTTATAAAAAAATGTAAATTTTGTTTAAATAATATTATTTTCATGAAATCTAATTAGAAATGTAGTTTTAAAATTTTTCGGACGATTACTTTTAAAATTATATCAAAAAAACGTTATTTTTTAGAAATAATGCGTTTTTCTTAAAAATCAAACAAAAACTGCTGTAACTTTTTTATTTCTTTATAAAAAAATGTAAATTTTGTTTAAATAATTTTATTTTCATGAAATCTAATTAGAAATGTAGTTTTAAAATTTTTCGGTCGATTATTTTTAAAATTATACCAAAAAAACGTTTTTCTTAAAAATCACACAAAAACTGCAGAAACTTTTTTATTTCTTTATAAAAAAATGTAAATTTTGTTTAAATAATTTTATTTTCATGAAATCTAATTAGAAATGTAGTTTTAAAATTTTTCGGACGATTACTTTTAAAATTATATCAAAAAAACGTTATTTTTTAGAAATAATGCGTTTTTCTTAAAAATCAAACAAAAACTGCTGTAACTTTTTTATTTCTTTATAAAAAAATGTAAATTTTGTTTAAATAATTTTATTTTCATGAAATCTAATTAGAAATGTAGTTTTAAAATTTTTCGGTCGATTATTTTTAAAATTATACCAAAAAAACGTTTTTCTTAAAAATCACACAAAAACTGCAGAAACTTTTTTATTTCTTTATAAAAAAATGTAAATTTTGTTTAAATAATATTATTTTCATGAAATCTAATTAGAAATGTAGTTTTAAAATTTTTCGGACGATTACTTTTAAAATTATATCAAAAAAACGTTATTTTTTAGAAATAATGCGTTTTTCTTAAAAATCAAACAAAAACTGCTGTAACTTTTTTATTTCTTTATAAAAAAATGTAAATTTTGTTTAAATAATTTTATTTTCATGAAATCTAATTAGAAATGTAGTTTTAAAATTTTTCGGTCGATTATTTTTAAAATTATACCAAAAAAACGTTTTTCTTAAAAATCAAACTAAAACTGCTGTAACTTTTTTATTTCTTTATAAAAAAATGTAAATTTTGTTTAAATAATATTATTTTCATGAAATCTAATTAGAAATGTAGTTTTAAAATTTTTCGGACGATTACTTTTAAAATTATATCAAAAAAACGTTATTTTTTAGAAATAATGCGTTTTTCTTAAAAATCAAACAAAAACTGCTGTAACTTTTTTATTTCTTTATAAAAAAATGTAAATTTTGTTTAAATAATTTTATTTTCATGAAATCTAATTAGAAATGTAGTTTTAAAATTTTTCGGTCGATTATTTTTAAAATTATACCAAAAAAACGTTTTTCTTAAAAATCACACAAAAACTGCAGAAACTTTTTTATTTCTTTATAAAAAAATGTAAATTTTGTTTAAATAATTTTATTTTCATGAAATCTAATTAGAAATGTAGTTTTAAAATTTTTCGGACGATTACTTTTAAAATTATATCAAAAAAACGTTATTTTTTAGAAATAATGCGTTTTTCTTAAAAATCAAACAAAAACTGCTGTAACTTTTTTATTTCTTTATAAAAAAATGTAAATTTTGTTTAAATAATTTTATTTTCATGAAATCTAATTAGAAATGTAGTTTTAAAATTTTTCGGTCGATTATTTTTAAAATTATACCAAAAAAACGTTTTTCTTAAAAATCAAACTAAAACTGCTGTAACTTTTTTATTTCTTTATAAAAAAATGTAAATTTTGTTTAAATAATATTATTTTCATGAAATCTAATTAGAAATGTAGTTTTAAAATTTTTCGGACGATTACTTTTAAAATTATATCAAAAAAACGTTATTTTTTAGAAATAATGCGTTTTTCTTAAAAATCAAACAAAAACTGCTGTAACTTTTTTATTTCTTTATAAAAAAATGTAAATTTTGTTTAAATAATTTTATTTTCATGAAATCTAATTAGAAATGTAGTTTTAAAATTTTTCGGTCGATTATTTTTAAAATTATACCAAAAAAACATTTTTCTTAAAAATCACACAAAAACTGCAGAAACTTTTTTATTTCTTTATAAAAAAATGTAAATTTTAATTAAATAATTTTATTTTCATGAAATCTAATTAGAAATGTAGTTTTAAAATTTTTCGGACGATTACTTTTAAAATTATATCAAAAAAACGTTATTTTTTAGAAATAATGCGTTTTTCTTAAAAATCAAACAAAAACTGCTGTAACTTTTTTATTTCTTTATAAAAAAATGTAAATTTTGTTTAAATAATTTTATTTTCATGAAATCTAATTAGAAATGTAGTTTTAAAATTTTTCGGTCGATTATTTTTAAAATTATACCAAAAAAACGTTTTTCTTAAAAATCAAACTAAAACTGCTATAACTTTTTTATTTCTTTATAAAAAAATGTATATTTTGTTTAAATAATATTATTTTCATGAAATCTAATTAGAAATGTAGTTTTAAAATTTTTCGGACGATTACTTTTAAAATTATATCAAAAAAACGTTATTTTTTAGAAATAATGCGTTTTTCTTAAAAATCAAACAAAAACTGCTGTAACTTTTTTATTTCTTTATAAAAAAATGTAAATTTTGTTTAAATAATTTTATTTTCATGAAATCTAATTAGAAATGTAGTTTTAAAATTTTTCGGTCGATTATTTTTAAAATTATACCAAAAAAACGTTTTTCTTAAAAATCAAACTAAAACTGCTGTAACTTTTTTATTTCTTTATAAAAAAATGTAAATTTTGTTTAAATAATATTATTTTCATGAAATCTAATTAGAAATGTAGTTTTAAAATTTTTCGGACGATTACTTTTAAAATTATATCAAAAAAACGTTATTTTTTAGAAATAATGCGTTTTTCTTAAAAATCAAACAAAAACTGCTGTAACTTTTTTATTTCTTTATAAAAAAATGTAAATTTTGTTTAAATAATTTTATTTTCATGAAATCTAATTAGAAATGTAGTTTTAAAATTTTTCGGTCGATTATTTTTAAAATTATACCAAAAAAACGTTTTTCTTAAAAATCACACAAAAACTGCAGAAACTTTTTTATTTCTTTATAAAAAAATGTAAATTTTGTTTAAATAATTTTATTTTCATGAAATCTAATTAGAAATGTAGTTTTAAAATTTTTCGGACGATTACTTTTAAAATTATATCAAAAAAACGTTATTTTTTAGAAATAATGCGTTTTTCTTAAAAATCAAACAAAAACTGCTGTAACTTTTTTATTTCTTTATAAAAAAATGTAAATTTTGTTTAAATAATTTTATTTTCATGAAATCTAATTAGAAATGTAGTTTTAAAATTTTTCGGTCGATTATTTTTAAAATTATACCAAAAAAACGTTTTTCTTAAAAATCACACAAAAACTGCAGAAACTTTTTTATTTCTTTATAAAAAAATGTAAATTTTGTTTAAATAATTTTATTTTCATGAAATCTAATTAGAAATGTAGTTTTAAAATTTTTCGGACGATTACTTTTAAAATTATATCAAAAAAACGTTATTTTTTAGAAATAATGCGTTTTTCTTAAAAATCAAACAAAAACTGCTGTAACTTTTTTATTTCTTTATAAAAAAATGTAAATTTTGTTTAAATAATTTTATTTTCATGAAATCTAATTAGAAATGTAGTTTTAAAATTTTTCGGTCGATTATTTTTAAAATTATACCAAAAAAACGTTTTTCTTAAAAATCAAACTAAAACTGCTGTAACTTTTTTATTTCTTTATAAAAAAATGTAAATTTTGTTTAAATAATATTATTTTCATGAAATCTAATTAGAAATGTAGTTTTAAAATTTTTCGGACGATTACTTTTAAAATTATATCAAAAAAACGTTATTTTTTAGAAATAATGCGTTTTTCTTAAAAATCAAACAAAAACTGCTGTAACTTTTTTATTTCTTTATAAAAAAATGTAAATTTTGTTTAAATAATTTTATTTTCATGAAATCTAATTAGAAATGTAGTTTTAAAATTTTTCGGTCGATTATTTTTAAAATTATACCAAAAAAACGTTTTTCTTAAAAATCACACAAAAACTGCAGAAACTTTTTTATTTCTTTATAAAAAAATGTAAATTTTGTTTAAATAATATTATTTTCATGAAATCTAATTAGAAATGTAGTTTTAAAATTTTTCGGACGATTACTTTTAAAATTATATCAAAAAAACGTTATTTTTTAGAAATAATGCGTTTTTCTTAAAAATCAAACAAAAACTGCTGTAACTTTTTTATTTCTTTATAAAAAAATGTAAATTTTGTTTAAATAATTTTATTTTCATGAAATCTAATTAGAAATGTAGTTTTAAAATTTTTCGGTCGATTATTTTTAAAATTATACCAAAAAAACGTTTTTCTTAAAAATCAAACTAAAACTGCTGTAACTTTTTTATTTCTTTATAAAAAAATGTAAATTTTGTTTAAATAATATTATTTTCATGAAATCTAATTAGAAATGTAGTTTTAAAATTTTTCGGACGATTACTTTTAAAATTATATCAAAAAAACGTTATTTTTTAGAAATAATGCGTTTTTCTTAAAAATCAAACAAAAACTGCTGTAACTTTTTTATTTCTTTATAAAAAAATGTAAATTTTGTTTAAATAATATTATTTTCATGAAATCTAATTAGAAATGTAGTTTTAAAATTTTTCGGACGATTACTTTTAAAATTATATCAAAAAAACGTTATTTTTTAGAAATAATGCGTTTTTCTTAAAAATCAAACAAAAACTGCTGTAACTTTTTTATTTCTTTATAAAAAAATGTAAATTTTGTTTAAATAATATTATTTTCATGAAATCTAATTAGAAATGTAGTTTTAAAATTTTTCGGTCGATTATTTTTAAAATTATACCAAAAAAACGTTTTTCTTAAAAATCAAACTAAAACTGCTGTAACTTTTTTATTTCTTTATAAAAAAATGTAAATTTTGTTTAAATAATATTATTTTCATGAAATCTAATTAGAAATGTAGTTTTAAAATTTTTCGGACGATTACTTTTAAAATTATATCAAAAAAACGTTATTTTTTAGAAATAATGCGTTTTTCTTAAAAATCAAACAAAAACTGCTGTAACTTTTTTATTTCTTTATAAAAAATGTAAATTTTGTTTAAATAATTTTATTTTCATGAAATCTAATTAGAAATGTAGTTTTAAAATTTTTCGGGCGATTATTTTTAAAATTATACCAAAAAAACGTTTTTCTTAAAAATCAAACTAAAACTGCTGTAACTTTTTTATTTCTTTATAAAAAAATGTAAATTTTGTTTAAATAATATTATTTTCATGAAATCTAATTAGAAATGTAGTTTTAAAATTTTTCGGACGATTACTTTTAAAATTATATCAAAAAAACGTTATTTTTTTAGAAATAATGCGTTTTTCTTAAAAATCAAACAAAAACTGCTGTAACTTTTTTATTTCTTTATAAAAAAATGTAAATTTTGTTTAAATAATTTTATTTTCATGATTATTTTTAAAATTATACCAAAAAAACGTTTTTCTTAAAAATCAAACTAAAACTGCTGTAACTTTTTTATTTCTTTATAAGAAAATGTAAATTTTGTTTAAATAATTTTATTTTCATGAAATCTAATTAGAAATGTAGTTTTAAAATTTTTCGGTCGATTATTTTTAAAATTATACCAAAAAAACGTTTTTCTTAAAAATCACACAAAAACTGCAGAAACTTTTTTATTTCTTTATAAAAAAATGTAAATTTTGTTTAAATAATTTTATTTTCATGAAATCTAATTAGAAATGTAGTTTTAAAATTTTTCGGACGATTACTTTTAAAATTATATCAAAAAAACGTTATTTTTTAGAAATAATGCGTTTTTCTTAAAAATCAAACAAAAACTGCTGTAACTTTTTTATTTCTTTATAAAAAAATGTAAATTTTGTTTAAATAATTTTATTTTCATGAAATCTAATTAGAAATGTAGTTTCAAAATTTTTCGGTTAATTATTTTTAAAATTATACCAAAAAAACGTTTTTCTTAAAAATCACACAAAAACTGCAGAAACTTTTTTATTTCTTTATAAAAAAATGTAAATTTTGTTTAAATAATATTATTTTCATGAAATCTAATTAGAAATCTAGTTTTAAAATTTTTCGGATGATTACTTTTAAAATTATATCAAAAAAACGTTATTTTTTAGAAATAATGCGTTTTTCTTAAAAATCAAACAAAAACTGCTGTAACTTTTTTATTTCTTTATAAAAAAATGTAAATTTTGTTTAAATAATTTTATTTTCATGAAATCTAATTAGAAATGTAGTTTTAAAATTTTTCGGTCGATTATTTTTAAAATTATACCAAAAAAACGTTTTTCTTAAAAATCAAACTAAAACTGCTGTAACTTTTTTATTTCTTTATAAAAAAATGTAAATTTTGTTTAAATAATATTATTTTCATGAAATCTAATTAGAAATGTAGTTTTAAAATTTTTCGGACGATTACTTTTAAAATTATATCAAAAAAACCTTATTTTTTAGAAATAATGCGTTTTTCTTAAAAATCAAACAAAAACTGCTGTAACTTTTTTATTTCTTTATAAAAAAATGTAAATTTTGTTTAAATAATTTTATTTTCATGAAATCTAATTAGAAATGTAGTTTTAAAATTTTTCGGTCGATTATTTTTAAAATTATACCAAAAAAACGTTTTTCTTAAAAATCACACAAAAACTGCAGAAACTTTTTTATTTCTTTATAAAAAAATGTAAATTTTGTTTAAATAATTTTATTTTCATGAAATCTAATTAGAAATGTAGTTTTAAAATTTTTCGGACGATTACTTTTAAAATTATATCAAAAAAACGTTATTTTTTAGAAATAATGCGTTTTTCTTAAAAATCAAACAAAAACTGCTGTAACTTTTTTATTTCTTTATAAAAAAATGTAAATTTTGTTTAAATAATTTTATTTTCATGAAATCTAATTAGAAATGTAGCTTTAAAATTTTTCGGTCGATTATTTTTAAAATTATACCAAAAAAACGTTTTTCTTAAAAATCACACAAAAACTGCAGAAACTTTTTTATTTCTTTATAAAAAAATGTAAATTTTGTTTAAATAATATTATTTTCATGAAATCTAATTAGAAATGTAGTTTTAAAATTTTTCGGACGATTACTTTTAAAATTATATCAAAAAAACGTTATTTTTTAGAAATAATGCGTTTTTCTTAAAAATCAAACAAAAACTGCTGTAACTTTTTTATTTCTTTATAAAAAAATGTAAATTTTGTTTAAATAATTTTATTTTCATGAAATCTAATTAGAAATGTAGTTTTAAAATTTTTCGGTCGATTATTTTTAAAATTATACCAAAAAAACGTTTTTCTTAAAAATCAAACTAAAACTGCTGTAACTTTTTTATTTCTTTATAAAAAAATGTAAATTTTGTTTAAATAATATTATCTTCATGAAATCTAATTAGAAATGTAGTTTTAAAATTTTTCGGACGATTACTTTTAAAATTATATCAAAAAAACGTTATTTTTTAGAAATAATGCGTTTTTCTTAAAAATCAAACAAAAACTGCTGTAACTTTTTTATTTCTTTATAAAAAAATGTAAATTTTGTTTAAATAATTTTATTTTCATGAAATCTAATTAGAAATGTAGTTTTAAAATTTTTCGGTCGATTATTTTTAAAATTATACCAAAAAAACGTTTTTCTTAAAAATCACACAAAAACTGCTGTAACTTTTTTATTTCTTTATAAAAAAATGTAAATTTTGTTTAAATAATTTTATTTTCATGAAATCTAATTAGAAATGTAGTTTTAAAATTTTTCGGACGATTACTTTTAAAATTATATCAAAAAAACGTTATTTTTTAGAAATAATGCGTTTTTCTTAAAAATCAAACAAAAACTGCTGTAACTTTTTTATTTCTTTATAAAAAAATGTATATTTTGTTTAAATAATTTTATTTTCATGAAATCTAATTAGAAATGTAGTTTTAAAATTTTTCGGTCGATTATTTTTAAAATTATACCAAAAAAACGTTTTTCTTAAAAATCAAACTAAAACTGCTGTAACTTTTTTATTTCTTTATAAAAAAATGTAAATTTTGTTTAAATAATATTATTTTCATGAAATCTAATTAGAAATGTAGTTTTAAAATTTTTCGGACGATTACTTTTAAAATTATATCAAAAAAACGTTATTTTTTAGAAATAATGCGTTTTTCTTAAAAATCAAACAAAAACTGCTGTAACTTTTTTATTTCTTTATAAAAAAATGTAAATTTTGTTTAAATAATATTATTTTCATGAAATCTAATTAGAAATGTAGTTTTAAAATTTTTCGGACGATTACTTTTAAAATTATATCAAAAAAACGTTATTTTTTAGAAATAATGCGTTTTTCTTAAAAATCAAACAAAAACTGCTGTAACTTTTTTATTTCTTTATAAAAAAATGTAAATTTTGTTTAAATAATTTTATTTTCATGAAATCTAATTAGAAATGTAGTTTTAAAATTTTTCGGTCGATTATTTTTAAAATTAGACCAAAAAAACGTTTTTCTTAAAAATCACACAAAAACTGCAGAAACTTTTTTATTTCTTTATAAAAAAATGTAAATTTTGTTTAAATAATTTTATTTTCATGAAATCTAATTAGAAATGTAGTTTTAAAATTTTTCGGACGATTACTTTTAAAATTATATCAAAAAAACGTTATTTTTTAGAAATAATGCGTTTTTCTTAAAAATCAAACAAAAACTGCTGTAACTTTTTTATTTCTTTATAAAAAAATGTAAATTTAGTTTAAATAATTTTATTTTCATGAAATCTAATTAGAAATGTAGTTTTAAAATTTTTCGGACGATTACTTTTAAAATTATATCAAAAAAACGTTATTTTTTAGAAATAATGCGTTTTTCTTAAAAATCAAACAAAAACTGCTGTAACTTTTTTATTTCTTTATAAAAAAATGTAAATTTTGTTTAAATAATTTTATTTTCATGAAATCTAATTAGAAATGTAGTTTTAAAATTTTTCGGTCGATTATTTTTAAAATTATACCAAAAAAACGTTTTTCTTAAAAATCAAACTAAAACTGCTGTAACTTTTTTATTTCTTTATAAAAAAATGTAAATTTTGTTTAAATAATATTATTTTCATGAAATCTAATTAGAAATGTAGTTTTAAAATTTTTCGGACGATTACTTTTAAAATTATATCAAAAAAACGTTATTTTTTAGAAATAATGCGTTTTTCTTAAAAATCAAACAAAAACTGCTGTAACTTTTTTATTTCTTTATAAAAAAATGTAAATTTTGTTTAAATAATTTTATTTTCATGAAATCTAATTAGAAATGTAGTTTTAAAATTTTTCGGTCGATTATTTTTAAAATTATACCAAAAAAACGTTTTTCTTAAAAATCACACAAAAACTGCAGAAACTTTTTTATTTCTTTATATAAAAATGTAAATTTTGTTTAAATAATTTTATTTTCATGAAATCTAATTAGAAATGTAGTTTTAAAATTTTTCGGACGATTACTTTTAAAATTATATCAAAAAAACGTTATTTTTTAGAAATAATGCGTTTTTCTTAAAAATCAAACAAAAACTGCTGTAACTTTTTTATTTCTTTATAAAAAAATGTAAATTTTGTTTAAATAATTTTATTTTCATGAAATCTAATTAGAAATGTAGTTTTAAAATTTTTCGGTCGATTATTTTTAAAATTATACCAAAAAAACGTTTTTCTTAAAAATCACACAAAAACTGCAGAAACTTTTTTATTTCTTTATAAAAAAATGTAAATTTTGTTTAAATAATTTTATTTTCATGAAATCTAATTAGAAATGTAGTTTTAAAATTTTTCGGTCGATTATTTTTAAAATTATACCAAAAAAACGTTTTTCTTAAAAATCAAACTAAAACTGCTGTAACTTTTTTATTTCTTTATAAAAAAATGTAAATTTTGTTTAAATAATATTATTTTCATGAAATCTAATTAGAAATGTAGTTTTAAAATTTTTCGGACGATTACTTTTAAAATTATATCAAAAAAACGTTATTTTTTAGAAACAATGCGTTTTTCTTAAAAATCAAACAAAAACTGCTGTAACTTTTTTATTTCTTTATAAAAAAATGTAAATTTTGTTTAAATAATTTTATTTTCATGAAATCTAATTAGAAATGTAGTTTTAAAATTTTTCGGTCGATTATTTTTAAAATTATACCAAAAAAACGTTTTTCTTAAAAATCAAACTAAAACTGCTGTAACTTTTTTATTTCTTTATAAAAAAATGTAAATTTTGTTTAAATAATATTATTTTCATGAAATCTAATTAGAAATGTAGTTTTAAAATTTTTCGGACGATTACTTTTAAAATTATATCAAAAAAACGTTATTTTTTAGAAATAATGCGTTTTTCTTAAAAATCAAACAAAAACTGCTGTAACTTTTTTATTTCTTTATAAAAAAATGTAAATTTTGTTTAAATAATTTTATTTTCATGAAATCTAATTAGAAATGTAGTTTTAAAATTTTTCGGTCGATTATTTTTAAAATTATACCAAAAAAACGTTTTTCTTAAAAATCACACAAAAACTGCAGAAACTTTTTTATTTTTTTATAAAAAAATGTAAATTTTGTTTAAATAATATTATTTTCATGAAATCTAATTAGAAATGTAGTTTTAAAATTTTTCGGACGATTACTTTTAAAATTATATCAAAAAAACGTTATTTTTTAGAAATAATGCGTTTTTCTTAAAAATCAAACAAAAACTGCTGTAACTTTTTTATTTCTTTATAAAAAAATGTAAATTTTGTTTAAATAATTTTATTTTCATGAAATCTAATTAGAAATGTAGTTTTAAAATTTTTCGGTCGATTATTTTTAAAATTATACCAAAAAAACGTTTTTCTTAAAAATCACACAAAAACTGCAGAAACTTTTTTATTTTTTTATAAAAAAATGTAAATTTTGTTTAAATAATATTATTTTCATGAAATCTAATTTGAAATGTAGTTTTAAAATTTTTCGGACGATTACTTTTAAAATTATATCAAAAAAACGTTATTTTTTAGAAATAATGCGTTTTTCTTAAAAATCAAACAAAAACTGCTGTAACTTTTTTATTTCTTTATAAAAAAATGTAAATTTTGTTTAAATAATTTTATTTTCATGAAATCTAATTAGAAATGTAGTTTTAAAATTTTTCGGTCGATTATTTTTAAAATTATACCAAAAAAACGTTTTTCTTAAAAATCACACAAAAACTGCAGAAACTTTTTTATTTCTTTATAAAAAAATGTAAATTTTGTTTAAATAATATTATTTTCATGAAATCTAATTAGAAATGTAGTTTTAAAATTTTTCGGACGATTTTATTTTATAATTATATCAAAAAAACGTTATTTTTTAGAAATAATGCGTTTTTCTTAAAAATCAAACAAAAACTGCTGTAACTTTTTTATTTCTTTATAAAAAAATGTAAATTTTGTTTAAATAATATTATTTTCATGAAATCTAATTAGAAATGTAGTTTTAAAATTTTTCGGACGATTACTTTTAAAATTATATCAAAAAAACGTTATTTTTTAGAAATAATGCGTTTTTCTTAAAAATCAAACAAAAACTGCTGTAACTTTTTTATTTCTTTATAAAAAAATGTAAATTTTGTTTAAATAATTTTATTTTCATGAAATCTAATTAGAAATGTAGTTTTAAAATTTTTCGGTCGATTATTTTTAAAATTATACCAAAAAAACGTTTTTCTTAAAAATCAAACTAAAACTGCTGTAACTTTTTTATTTCTTTATAAAAAAATGTAAATTTTGTTTAAATAATATTATTTTCATGAAATCTAATTAGAAATGTAGTTTTAAAATTTTTCGGACGATTACTTTTAAAATTATATCAAAAAAACGTTATTTTTTAGAAATAATGCGTTTTTCTTAAAAATCAAACAAAAACTGCTGTAACTTTTTTATTTCTTAAATGTAAATTTTGTTTAAATAATTTTATTTTCATGAAATCTAATTAGAAATGTAGTTTTAAAATTTTTCGGTCGATTATTTTTAAAATTATACCAAAAAAACGTTTTTCTTAAAAATCAAACTAAAACTGCTGTAACTTTTTTATTTCTTTATAAAAAAATGTAAATTTTGTTTAAATAATATTATTTTCATGAAATCTAATTAGAAATGTAGTATTAAAATTTTTCGGTCGATTATTTTTAAAATTATACCAAAAAAACGTTTTTCTTAAAAATCAAACTAAAACTGCTGTAACTTTTTTATTTCTTTATAAAAAAATGTAAATTTTGTTTAAATAATATTATTTTCATGAAATCTAATTAGAAATGTAGTTTTAAAATTTTTCGGACGATTACTTTTAAAATTATATCAAAAAAACGTTATTTTTTAGAAATAATGCGTTTTTCTTAAAAATCAAACAAAAACTGCTGTAACTTTTTTATTTCTTTATAAAAAAATGTAAATTTTGTTTAAATAATTTTATTTTCATGAAATCTAATTAGAAATGTAGTTTTAAAATTTTTCGGTCGATTATTTTTAAAATTATACCAAAAAAACGTTTTTCTTAAAAATCACACAAAAACTGCAGAAACTTTTTTATTTCTTTATAAAAAAATGTAAATTTTGTTTAAATAATATTATTTTCATGAAATCTAATTAGAAATGTAGTTTTAAAATTTTTCGGACGATTACTTTTAAAATTATATCAAAAAAACGTTATTTTTTAGAAATAATGCGTTTTTCTTAAAAATCAAACAAAAACTGCTGTAACTTTTTTATTTCTTTATAAAAAAATGTAAATTTTGTTTAAATAATTTTATTTTCATGAAATCTAATTAGAAATGTAGTTTTAAAATTTTTCGGTCGATTATTTTTAAAATTATACCAAAAAAACGTTTTTCTTAAAAATCAAACTAAAACTGCTGTAACTTTTTTATTTCTTTATAAAAAAATGTAAATTTTGTTTAAATAATATTATTTTCATGAAATCTAATTAGAAATGTAGTTTTAAAATTTTTCGGACGATTACTTTTAAAATTATATCAAAAAAACGTTATTTTTTAGAAATAATGCGTTTTTCTTAAAAATCAAACAAAAACTGCTGTAACTTTTTTATTTCTTTTTAAAAAAATGTAAATTTTGTTTAAATAATATTATTTTCATGAAATCTAATTAGAAATGTAGTTTTAAAATTTTTCGGACGATTACTTTTAAAATTATATCAAAAAAACGTTATTTTTTAGAAATAATGCGTTTTTCTTAAAAATCAAACAAAAACTGCTGTAACTTTTTTATTTCTTTATAAAAAAATGTAAATTTTGTTTAAATAATTTTATTTTCATGAAATCTAATTAGAAATGTAGTTTTAAAATTTTTCGGTAGATTATTTTTAAAATTATACCAAAAAAACGTTTTTCTTAAAAATCAAACTAAAACTGCTGTAACTTTTTTATTTCTTTATAAAAAAATGTAAATTTTGTTTAAATAATATTATTTTCATGAAATCTAATTAGAAATGTAGTTTTAAAATTTTTCGGACGATTACTTTTAAAATTATATCAAAAAAACGTTATTTTTTAGAAATAATGCGTTTTTCTTAAAAATCAAACAAAAACTGCTGTAACTTTTTTATTTCTTTATAAAAAAATGTAAATTTTGTTTAAATAATTTTATTTTCATGAAATCTAATTAGAAATGTAGTTTTAAAATTTTTCGGTCGATTATTTTTAAAATTATACCAAAAAAACGTTTTTCTTAAAAATCACACAAAAACTGCAGAAACTTTTTTATTTCTTTATAAAAAAATGTAAATTTTGTTTAAATAATTTTATTTTCATGAAATCTAATTAGAAATGTAGTTTTAAAATTTTTCGGACGATTACTTTTAAAATTATATCAAAAAAACGTTATTTTTTAGAAATAATGCGTTTTTCTTAAAAATCAAACAAAAACTGCTGTAACTTTTTTATTTCTTTATAAAAAAATGTAAATTTTGTTTAAATAATTTTATTTTCATGAAATCTAATTAGAAATGTAGTTTTAAAATTTTTCGGTCGATTATTTTTAAAATTATACCAAAAAAACGTTTTTCTTAAAAATCAAACTAAAACTGCTGTAACTTTTTTATTTCTTTATAAAAAAATGTAAATTTTGTTTAAATAATATTATTTTCATGAAATCTAATTAGAAATGTAGTTTTAAAATTTTTCGGACGATTACTTTTAAAATTATATCAAAAAAACGTTATTTTTTAGAAATAATGCGTTTTTCTTAAAAATCAAACAAAAACTGCTGTAACTTTTTTATTTCTTTATAAAAAAATGTAAATTTTGTTTAAATAATTTTATTTTCATGAAATCTAATTAGAAATGTAGTTTTAAAATTTTTCGGTCGATTATTTTTAAAATTATACCAAAAAAACGTTTTTCTTAAAAATCACACAAAAACTGCAGAAACTTTTTTATTTCTTTATAAAAAAATGTAAATTTTGTTTAAATAATTTTATTTTCATGAAATCTAATTAGAAATGTAGTTTTAAAATTTTTCGGACGATTACTTTTAAAATTATATCAAAAAAACGTTATTTTTTAGAAATAATGCGTTTTTCTTAAAAATCAAACAAAAACTGCTGTAACTTTTTTATTTCTTTATAAAAAAATGTAAATTTTGTTTAAATAATTTTATTTTCATGAAATCTAATTAGAAATGTAGTTTTAAAATTTTTCGGTCGATTATTTTTAAAATTATACCAAAAAAACGTTTTTCTTAAAAATCACACAAAAACTGCAGAAACTTTTTTATTTCTTTATAAAAAAATGTAAATTTTGTTTAAATAATATTATTTTCATGAAATCTAATTAGAAATGTAGTTTTAAAATTTTTCGGACGATTACTTTTAAAATTATATCAAAAAAACGTTATTTTTTAGAAATAATGCGTTTTTCTTAAAAATCAAACAAAAACTGCTGTAACTTTTTTATTTCTTTATAAAAAAATGTAAATTTTGTTTAAATAATTTTATTTTCATGAAATCTAATTAGAAATGTAGTTTTAAAATTTTTCGGACGATTACTTTTAAAATTATATCAAAAAAACGTTATTTTTTAGAAATAATGCGTTTTTCTTAAAAATCAAACAAAAACTGCTGTAACTTTTTTATTTCTTTATAAAAAAATGTAAATTTGTTTAAATAATTTTATTTTCATGAAATCTAATTAGAAATGTAGTTTTAAAATTTTTCGGACGATTACTTTTAAAATTATATCAAAAAAACGTTATTTTTTAGAAATAATGCGTTTTTCTTAAAAATCAAACAAAAACTGCTGTAACTTTTTTATTTCTTTATAAAAAAATGTAAATTTTGTTTAAATAATTTTATTTTCATGAAATCTAATTAGAAATGTAGTTTTAAAATTTTTCGGTCGATTATTTATAAAATTATACCAAAAAAACGTTTTTCTTAAAAATCAAACTAAAACTGCTGTAACTTTTTTATTTCTTTATAAAAAAATGTAAATCTTGTTTAAATAATATTATTTTCATGAAATCTAATTAAAAATGTAGTTTTAAAATTTTTCGGACGATTACTTTTAAAATTATATCAAAAAAACGTTATTTTTTAGAAATAATGCGTTTTTCTTAAAAATCAAACAAAAACTGCTGTAACTTTTTTATTTCTTTATAAAAAAATGTAAATTTTGTTTAAATAATTTTATTTTCATGAAATCTAATTAGAAATGTAGTTTTAAAATTTTTCGGTCGATTATTTTTAAAATTATACCAAAAAAACGTTTTTCTTAAAAATCAAACTAAAACTGCTGTAACTTTTTTATTTCTTTATAAAAAAATGTAAATTTTGTTTAAATAATATTATTTACATGAAATCTAATTAGAAATGTAGTTTTAAAATTTTTCGGACGATTACTTTTAAAATTATATCAAAAAAACGTTATTTTTTAGAAATAATGCGTTTTTCTTAAAAATCAAACAAAAACTGCTGTAACTTTTTTATTTCTTTATAAAAAAATGTAAATTTTGTTTAAATAATTTTATTTTCATGAAATCTAATTAGAAATGTAGTTTTAAAATTTTTCGGTCGATTATTTTTAAAATTATACCAAAAAAACGTTTTTCTTAAAAATCACACAAAAACTGCAGAAACTTTTTTATTTCTTTATAAAAAAATGTAAATTTTGTTTAAATAATTTTATTTTCATGAAATCTAATTAGAAATGTAGTTTTAAAATTTTTCGGACGATTACTTTTAAAATTATATCAAAAAAACGTTATTTTTTCGAAATAATGCGTTTTTCTTAAAAATCAAACAAAAACTGCTGTAACTTTTTTATTTCTTTATAAAAAAATGTAAATTTTGTTTAAATATTTTTATTTTCATGAAATCTAATTAGAAATGTAGTTTTAAAATTTTTCGGTCGATTATTTTTAAAATTATAACAAAAAAACATTTTTCTTAAAAATCAAACTAAAACTGCTGTAACTTTTTTATTTCTTTATAAAAAAATGTAAATTTTGTTTAAATAATATTATTTTCATGAAATCTAATTAGAAATGTAGTTTTAAAATTTTTCGGACGATTACTTTTAAAATTATATCAAAAAAACGTTATTTTTTAGAAATAATGCGTTTTTCTTAAAAATCAAACAAAAACTGCTGTAACTTTTTTATTTCTTTATAAAAAAATGTAAATTTTGTTTAAATAATTTTATTTTCATGAAATCTAATTAGAAATGTAGTTTTAAAATTTTTCGGTCGATTATTTTTAAAATTATACCAAAAAAACGTTTTTCTTAAAAATCACACAAAAACTGCAGAAACTTTTTTATTTTTTTATAAAAAAATGTAAATTTTGTTTAAATAATATTATTTTCATGAAATCTAATTAGAAATGTAGTTTTAAAATTTTTCGGACGATTACTTTTAAAATTATATCAAAAAAACGTTATTTTTTAGAAATAATGCGTTTTTCTTAAAAATCAAACAAAAACTGCTGTAACTTTTTTATTTCTTTATAAAAAAATGTAAATTTTGTTTAAATAATTTTATTTTCATGAAATCTAATTAGAAATGTAGTTTTAAAATTTTTCGGTCGATTATTTTTAAAATTATACCAAAAAAACGTTTTTCTTAAAAATCACACAAAAACTGCAGAAACTTTTTTATTTCTTTATAAAAAAATGTAAATTTTGTTTAAATAATATTATTTTCATGAAATCTAATTAGAAATGTAGTTTTAAAATTTTTCGGACGATTACTTTTAAAATTATATCAAAAAAACGTTATTTTTTAGAAATAATGCGTTTTTCTTAAAAATCAAACAAAAACTGCTGTAACTTTTTTATTTCTTTATAAAAAAATGTAAATTTTGTTTAAATAATATTATTTTCATGAAATCTAATTAGAAATGTAGTTTTAAAATTTTTCGGACGATTACTTTTAAAATTATATCAAAAAACGTTATTTTTTAGAAATAATGCGTTTTTCTTAAAAATCAAACAAAAACTGCTGTAACTTTTTTATTTCTTTATAAAAAAATGTAAATTTTGTTTAAATAATTTTATTTTCATGAAATCTAATTAGAAATGTAGTTTTAAAATTTTTCGGTCGATTATTTTTAAAATTATACCAAAAAAACGTTTTTCTTAAAAATCACACAAAAACTGCAGAAACTTTTTTATTTCTTTATAAAAAAATGTAAATTTTGTTTAAATAATTTTATTTTCATGAAATCTAATTAGAAATGTAGTTTTAAAATTTTTCGGACGATTACTTTTAAAATTATATCAAAAAAACGTTATTTTTTAGAAATAATGCGTTTTTCTTAAAAATCAAACAAAAACTGCTGTAACTTTTTTATTTCTTTATAAAAAAATGTAAATTTTGTTTAAATAATTTTATTTTCATGAAATCTAATTAGAAATGTAGTTTTAAAATTTTTCGGTCGATTATTTTTAAAATTATACCAAAAAAACGTTTTTCTTAAAAATCACACAAAAACTGCAGAAACTTTTTTATTTCTTTATAAAAAAATGTAAATTTTGTTTAAATAATATTATTTTCATGAAATCTAATTAGAAATGTAGTTTTAAAATTTTTCGGACGATTACTTTTAAAATTATATCAAAAAAACGTTATTTTTTAGAAATAATGCGTTTTTCTTAAAAATCAAACAAAAACTGCTGTAACTTTTTTATTTCTTTATAAAAAAATGTAAATTTTGTTTAAATAATTTTATTTTCATGAAATCTAATTAGAAATGTAGTTTTAAAATTTTTCGGTCGATTATTTTTAAAATTATACCAAAAAAACGTTTTTCTTAAAAATCAAACTAAAACTGCTGTAACTTTTTTATTTCTTTATAAAAAAATGTAAATTTTGTTTAAATAATATTATTTTCATGAAATCTAATTAGAAATGTAGTTTTAAAATTTTTCGGACGATTACTTTTAAAATTATATCAAAAAAACGTTATTTTTTAGAAATAATGCGTTTTTCTTAAAAATCAAACAAAAAATGCTGTAACTTTTTTATTTCTTTATAAAAAAATGTAAATTTTGTTTAAATAATTTTATTTTCATGAAATCTAATTAGAAATGTAGTTTTAAAATTTTTCGGTCGATTATTTTTAAAATTATACCAAAAAAACGTTTTTCTTAAAAATCACACAAAAACTGCAGAAACTTTTTTATTTCTTTATAAAAAAATGTAAATTTTGTTTAAATAATTTTATTTTCATGAAATCTAATTAGAAATGTAGTTTTAAAATTTTTCGGACGATTACTTTTAAAATTATATCAAAAAAACGTTATTTTTTCGAAATAATGCGTTTTTCTTAAAAATCAAACAAAAACTGCTGTAACTTTTTTATTTCTTTATAAAAAAATGTAAATTTTGTTTAAATAATTTTATTTTCATGAAATCTAATTAGAAATGTAGTTTTAAAATTTTTCGGTCGATTATTTTTAAAATTATAACAAAAAAACGTTTTTCTTAAAAATCTAACTAAAACTGCTGTAACTTTTTTATTTCTTTATAAAAAAATGTAAATTTTGTTTAAATAATATTATTTTCATGAAATCTAATTAGAAATGTAGTTTTAAAATTTTTCGGACGATTACTTTTAAAATTATATCAAAAAAACGTTATTTTTTAGAAATAATGCGTTTTTCTTAAAAATCAAACAAAAACTGCTGCAACTTTTTTATTTCTTTATAAAAAAATGTAAATTTTGTTTAAATAATTTTATTTTCATGAAATCTAATTAGAAATGTAGTTTTAAAATTTTTCGGTCGATTATTTTTAAAATTATACCAAAAAAACGTTTTTCTTATAAATCACACAAAAACTGCAGAAACTTTTTTATTTCTTTATAAAAAAATGTAAATTTTGTTTAAATAATTTTATTTTCATGAAATCTAATTAGAAATGTAGTTTTAAAATTTTTCGGACGATTACTTTTAAAATTATATCAAAAAAACGTTATTTTTTAGAAATAATGCGTTTTTCTTAAAAATCAAACAAAAACTGCTGTAACTTTTTTATTTCTTTATAAAAAAATGTAAATTTTGTTTAAATAATTTTATTTTCATGAAATCTAATTAGAAATGTAGTTTTAAAATTTTTCGGTCGATTATTTTTAAAATTATACCAAAAAAACGTTTTTCTTAAAAATCACACAAAAACTGCAGAAACTTTTTTATTTTTTTATAAAAAAATGTAAATTTTGTTTAAATAATATTATTTTCATGAAATCTAATTAGAAATGTAGTTTTAAAATTTTTCGTACGATTACTTTTAAAATTATATCAAAAAAACGTTATTTTTTAGAAATAATGCGTTTTTCTTAAAAATCAAACAAAAACTGCTGTAACTTTTTTATTTCTTTATAAAAAAATGTAAATTTTGTTTAAATAATTTTATTTTCATGAAATCTAATTAGAAATGTAGTTTTAAAATTTTTCGGTCGATTATTTTTAAAATTATACCAAAAAAACGTTTTTCTTAAAAATCACACAAAAACTGCAGAAACTTTTTTATTTCTTTATAAAAAAATGTAAATTTTGTTTAAATAATATTATTTTCATGAAATCTAATTAGAAATGTAGTTTTAAAATTTTTCGGACGATTACTTTTAAAATTATATCAAAAAAACGTAATTTTTTAGAAATAATGCGTTTTTCTTAAAAATCAAACAAAAACTGCTGTAACTTTTTTATTTCTTTATAAAAAAATGTAAATTTTGTTTAAATAATATTATTTTCATGAAATCTAATTAGAAATGTAGTTTTAAAATTTTTCGGACGATTACTTTTAAAATTATATCAAAAAAACGTTATTTTTTAGAAATAATGCGTTTTTCTTAAAAATCAAACAAAAACTGCTGTAACTTTTTTATTTCTTTATAAAAAAATGTAAATTTTGTTTAAATAATTTTATTTTTATGAAATCTAATTAGAAATGTAGTTTTAAAATTTTTCGGTCGATTATTTTTAAAATTATACCAAAAAAACGTTTTTCTTAAAAATCACACAAAAACTGCAGAAACTTTTTTATTTCTTTATAAAAAAATGTAAATTTTGTTTAAATAATATTATTTTCATGAAATCTAATTAGAAATGTAGTTTTAAAATTTTTCGGACGATTACTTTTAAAATTATATCAAAAAAACGTTATTTTTTAGAAATAATGCGTTTTTCTTAAAAATCAAACAAAAACTGCTGTAACTTTTTTATTTCTTTATAAAAAAATGTAAATTTTGTTTAAATAATTTTATTTTCATGAAATCTAATTAGAAATGTAGTTTTAAAATTTTTCGGTCGATTATTTTTAAAATTATACCAAAAAAACGTTTTTCTTAAAAATCAAACTAAAACTGCTGTAACTTTTTTATTTCTTTATAAAAAAATGTAAATTTTGTTTAAATAATATTATTTTCATGAAATCTAATTAGAAATGTAGTTTTAAAATTTTTCGGACGATTACTTTTAAAATTATATCAAAAAAACGTTATTTTTTAGAAATAATGCGTTTTTCTTAAAAATCAAACATAAACTGCTGTAACTTTTTTATTTCTTTATAAAAAAATGTAAATTTTGTTTAAATAATTTTATTTTCCTGAAATCTAATTAGAAATGTAGTTTTAAAATTTTTCGGTCGATTATTTTTAAAATTATACCAAAAAAACGTTTTTCTTAAAAATCAAACTAAAACTGCTGTAACTTTTTTATTTCTTTATAAAAAAATGTAAATTTTGTTTAAATAATATTATTTTCATGAAATCTAATTAGAAATGTAGTTTTAAAATTTTTCGGACGATTACTTTTAAAATTATATCAAAAAAACGTTATTTTTTAGAAATAATGCGTTTTTCTTAAAAATCAAACAAAAACTGCTGTAACTTTTTTATTTCTTTATAAAAAAATGTAAATTTTGTTTAAATAATTTTATTTTCATGAAATCTAATTAGAAATGTAGTTTTAAAATTTTTCGGTCGATTATTTTTAAAATTATACCAAAAAAACGTTTTTCTTAAAAATCAAACTAAAACTGCTGTAACTTTTTTATTTCTTTATAAAAAAATGTAAATTTTGTTTAAATAATATTATTTTCATGAAATCTAATTAGAAATGTAGTTTTAAAATTTTTCGGACGATTACTTTTAAAATTATATCAAAAAAACGTTATTTTTTAGAAATAATGCGTTTTTCTTAAAAATCAAACAAAAACTCCTGTAACTTTTTTATTTCTTTATAAAAAAATGTAAATTTTGTTTAAATAATTTTATTTTCATGAAATCTAATTAGAAATGTAGTTTTAAAATTTTTCGGTCGATTATTTTTAAAATTATACCAAAAAAACGTTTTTCTTAAAAATCAAACTAAAACTGCTGTAACTTTTTTATTTCTTTATAAAAAAATGTAAATTTTGTTTAAATAATATTATTTTCATGAAATCTAATTAGAAATGTAGTTTTAAAATTTTTCGGACGATTACTTTTAAAATTATATCAAAAAAACGTTATTTTTTAGAAATAATGCGTTTTTCTTAAAAATCAAACAAAAACTGCTGTAACTTTTTTATTTCTTTATAAAAAAATGTAAATTTTGTTTAAATAATTTTATTTTCATGAAATCTTATTAGAAATGTAGTTTTAAAATTTTTCGGTCGATTATTTTTAAAATTATACCAAAAAAACGTTTTTCTTAAAAATCAAACTAAAACTGCTGTAACTTTTTTATTTCTTTATAAAAAAATGTAAATTTTGTTTAAATAATATTATTTTCATGAAATCTAATTAGAAATGTAGTTTTAAAATTTTTCGGACGATTACTTTTAAAATTATATCAAAAAAACGTTATTTTTTAGAAATAATGCGTTTTTCTTAAAAATCAAACAAAAACTGCTGTAACTTTTTTATTTCTTTATAAAAAAATGTAAATTTTGTTTAAATAATTTTATTTTCATGAAATCTAATTAGAAATGTAGTTTTAAAATTTTTCGGTCGATTATTTTTAAAATTATACCAAAAAAACGTTTTTCTTAAAAATCAAACTAAAACTGCTGTAACTTTTTTATTTCTTTATAAAAAAATGTAAATTTTGTTTAAATAATATTATTTTTATGAAATCTAATTAGAAATGTAGTTTTAAAATTTTTCGGACGATTACTTTTAAAATTATATCAAAAAAACGTTATTTTTTAGAAATAATGCGTTTTTCTTAAAAATCAAACAAAAACTGCTGTAACTTTTTTATTTCTTTATAAAAAAATGTAAATTTTGTTTAAATAATTTTATTTTCATGAAATCTAATTAGAAATGTAGTTTTAAAATTTTTCGGTCGATTATTTTTAAAATTATACCAAAAAAACGTTTTTCTTAAAAATCAAACTAAAACTGCTGTAACTTTTTTATTTCTTTATAAAAAAATGTAAATTTTGTTTAAATAATATTATTTTCATGAAATCTAATTAGAAATGTAGTTTTAAAATTTTTCGGACGATTACTTTTAAAATTATATCAAAAAAACGTTATTTTTTAGAAATAATGCGTTTTTCTTAAAAATCAAACAAAAACTGCTGTAACTTTTTTATTTCTTTATAAAAAAATGTAAATTTTGTTTAAATAATTTTATTTTCATGAAATCTAATTAGAAATGTAGTTTTAATATTTTTCGGTCAATTATTTTTAAAATTATACCAAAAAAACGTTTTTCTTAAAAATCACACAAAAACTGCAGAAACTTTTTTATTTCTTTATAAAAAAATGTAAATTTTGTTTAAATAATTTTATTTTCATGAAATCTAATTAGAAATGTAGTTTTAAAATTTTTCTTACGATTACTTTTAAAATTATATCAAAAAAACGTTATTTTTTAGAAATAATGCGTTTTTCTTAAAAATCAAACAAAAACTGCTGTAACTTTTTTATTTCTTTATAAAAAAATGTAAATTTTGTTTAAATAATTTTATTTTCATGAAATCTAATTAGAAATGTAGTTTTAAAATTTTTCGGTCGATTATTTTTAAAATTATACCAAAAAAACGTTTTTCTTAAAAATCAAACTAAAACTGCTGTAACTTTTTTATTTCTTTATAAAAAAATGTAAATTTTGTTTAAATAATATTATTTTCATGAAATCTAATTAGAAATGTAGTTTTAAAATTTTTCGGACGATTACTTTTAAAATTATATCAAAAAAACTTTATTTTTTAGAAATAATGCGTTTTTCTTAAAAATCAAACAAAAACTGCTGTAACTTTTTTATTTCTTTATAAAAAAATGTAAATTTTGTTTAAATAATTTTATTTTCATGAAATCTAATTAGAAATGTAGTTTTAAAATTTTTCGGTCGATTATTTTTAAAATTATACCAAAAAAACGTTTTTCTTAAAAATCACACAAAAACTGCAGAAACTTTTTTATTTCTTTATAAAAAAATGTAAATTTTGTTTAAATAATTTTATTTTCATGAAATCTAATTAGAAATGTAGTTTTAAAATTTTTCGGACGATTACTTTTAAAATTATATCAAAAAAACGTTATTTTTTAGAAATAATGCGTTTTTCTTAAAAATCAAACAAAAACTGCTGTAACTTTTTTATTTCTTTATAAAAAAATGTAAATTTTGTTTAAATAATTTTATTTTCATGAAATCTAATTAGAAATGTAGTTTTAAAATTTTTCGGTCGATTATTTTTAAAATTATACCAAAAAAACGTTTTTCTTAAAAATCACACAAAAACTGCAGAAACTTTTTTATTTCTTTATAAAAAAATGTAAATTTTGTTTAAATAATTTTATTTTCATGAAATCTAATTAGAAATGTAGTTTTAAAATTTTTCGGTCGATTATTTTTAAAATTATACCAAAAAAACGTTTTTCTTAAAAATCAAACTAAAACTGCTGTAACTTTTTTATTTCTTTATAAAAAAATGTAAATTTTGTTTAAATAATTTTATTTTCATGAAATCTAATTAGAAATGTAGTTTTAAAATTTTTCGGTCGATTATTTTTAAAATTATACCAAAAAAACGTTTTTCTTAAAAATCAAACTAAAACTGCTGTAACTTTTTTATTTCTTTATAAAAAAATGTAAATTTTGTTTAAATAATATTATTTTCATGAAATCTAATTAGAAATGTAGTTTTAAAATTTTTCGGACGATTACTTTTAAAATTATATCAAAAAAACGTTATTTTTTAGAAATAATGCGTTTTTCTTAAAAATCAAACAAAAACTGCTGTAACTTTTTTATTTCTTTATAAAAAAATGTAAATTTTGTTTAAATAATTTTATTTTCATGAAATCTTATTAGAAATGTAGTTTTAAAATTTTTCGGTCGATTATTTTTAAAATTATACCAAAAAAACGTTTTTCTTAAAAATCAAACTAAAACTGCTGTAACTTTTTTATTTCTTTATAAAAAAATGTAAATTTTGTTTAAATAATATTATTTTCATGAAATCTAATTAGAAATGTAGTTTTAAAATTTTTCGGACGATTACTTTTAAAATTATATCAAAAAAACGTTATTTTTTAGAAATAATGCGTTTTTCTTAAAAATCAAACAAAAACTGCTGTAACTTTTTTATTTCTTTATAAAAAAATGTAAATTTTGTTTAAATAATTTTATTTTCATGAAATCTAATTAGAAATGTAGTTTTAAAATTTTTCGGTCGATTATTTTTAAAATTATACCAAAAAAACGTTTTTCTTAAAAATCAAACTAAAACTGCTGTAACTTTTTTATTTCTTTATAAAAAAATGTAAATTTTGTTTAAATAATATTATTTTTATGAAATCTAATTAGAAATGTAGTTTTAAAATTTTTCGGACGATTACTTTTAAAATTATATCAAAAAAACGTTATTTTTTAGAAATAATGCGTTTTTCTTAAAAATCAAACAAAAACTGCTGTAACTTTTTTATTTCTTTATAAAAAAATGTAAATTTTGTTTAAATAATTTTATTTTCATGAAATCTAATTAGAAATGTAGTTTTAAAATTTTTCGGTCGATTATTTTTAAAATTATACCAAAAAAACGTTTTTCTTAAAAATCAAACTAAAACTGCTGTAACTTTTTTATTTCTTTATAAAAAAATGTAAATTTTGTTTAAATAATATTATTTTCATGAAATCTAATTAGAAATGTAGTTTTAAAATTTTTCGGACGATTACTTTTAAAATTATATCAAAAAAACGTTATTTTTTAGAAATAATGCGTTTTTCTTAAAAATCAAACAAAAACTGCTGTAACTTTTTTATTTCTTTATAAAAAAATGTAAATTTTGTTTAAATAATTTTATTTTCATGAAATCTAATTAGAAATGTAGTTTTAAAATTTTTCGGTCAATTATTTTTAAAATTATACCAAAAAAACGTTTTTCTTAAAAATCACACAAAAACTGCAGAAACTTTTTTATTTCTTTATAAAAAAATGTAAATTTTGTTTAAATAAATGTATTTTCATGAAATCTAATTAGAAATGTAGTTTTAAAATTTTTCTTACGATTACTTTTAAAATTATATCAAAAAAACGTTATTTTTTAGAAATAATGCGTTTTTCTTAAAAATCAAACAAAAACTGCTGTAACTTTTTTATTTCTTTATAAAAAAATGTAAATTTTGTTTAAATAATTTTATTTTCATGAAATCTAATTAGAAATGTAGTTTTAAAATTTTTCGGTCGATTATTTTTAAAATTATACCAAAAAAACGTTTTTCTTAAAAATCAAACAAAAACTGCTGTAACTTTTTTATTTCTTTATAAAAAAATGTAAATTTTGTTTAAATAATTTTATTTTCATGAAATCTAATTAGAAATGTAGTTTTAAAATTTTTCGGTCGATTATTTTTAAAATTATACCAAAAAAACGTTTTTCTTAAAAATCAAACTAAAACTGCTGTAACTTTTTTATTTCTTTTATAAAAAAATGTAAATTTTGTTTAAATAATATTATTTTCATGAAATCTAATTAGAAATGTAGTTTTAAAATTTTTCGGACGATTACTTTTAAAATTATATCAAAAAAACGTTATTTTTTAGAAATAATGCGTTTTTCTTAAAAATCAAACAAAAACTGCTGTAACTTTTTTATTTCTTTATAAAAAAATGTAAATTTTGTTTAAATAATTTTATTTTCATGAAATCTAATTAGAAATGTAGTTTTAAAATTTTTCGGTCGATTATTTTTAAAATTATACCAAAAAAACGTTTTTCTTAAAAATCAAACTAAAACTGCTGTAACTTTTTTATTTCTTTATAAAAAAATGTAAATTTTGTTTAAATAATATTATTTTCATGAAATCTAATTAGAAATGTAGTTTTAAAATTTTTCGGACGATTACTTTTAAAATTATATCAAAAAAACGTTATTTTTTAGAAATAATGCGTTTTTCTTAAAAATCAAACAAAAACTGCTGTAACTTTTTTATTTCTTTATAAAAAAATGTAAATTTTGTTTAAATAATTTTATTTTCATGAAATCTAATTAGAAATGTAGTTTTAAAATTTTTCGGTCGATTATTTTAAAATTATACCAAAAAAACGTTTTTCTTAAAAATCAAACTAACTGCTGTAACTTTTTTATTTCTTTATAAAAAAATGTAAATTTTGTTTAAATAATATTATTTTCATGAAATCTAATTAGAAATGTAGTTTTAAAATTTTTCGGACGATTACTTTTAAAATTATATCAAAAAAACGTTATTTTTTAGAAATAATGCGTTTTTCTTAAAAATCAAACAAAAACTGCTGTAACTTTTTTATTTCTTTATAAAAAAAATGTAAATTTTGTTTAAATAATTTTATTTTCATGAAATCTAATTAGAAATGTAGTTTTAAAATTTTTCGGTCGATTATTTTTAAAATTATACCAAAAAAACGTTTTTCTTAAAAATCAAACAAAAACTGCAGAAACTTTTTTATTTCTTTATAAAAAAATGTAAATTTTGTTTAAATAATTTTATTTTCATGAAATCTAATTAGAAATGTAGTTTTAAAATGTTTCGGACGATTACTTTTAAAATTATATCAAAAAAACGTTATTTTTTAGAAATAAATGCGTTTTTCTTAAAAATCAAACAAAAACTGCTGTAACTTTTTTATTTCTTTATAAAAAAATGTAAATTTTGTTTAAATAATTTTATTTTCATGAAATCTAATTAGAAATGTAGTTTTAAAATTTTTCGGTCGATTATTTTTAAAATTATACCAAAAAAACGTTTTTCTTAAAAATCACACAAAAACTGCAGAAACTTTTTTATTTCTTTATAAAAAAATGTAAATTTTGTTTAAATAATTTTATTTTCATGAAATCTAATTAGAAATGTAGTTTTAAAATTTTTCTGTCTGTTATTTTTGAAATTATACCAAAAAAACGTTATTTTTTAGAAATAATGCGTTTTTCTTAAAAATCAAACAAAAACTGCTGTAACTTTTTTATTTCTTTATAAAAAAATGTAAATTTTGTTTAAATAATTTTATTTTCATGAAATCTAATTAGAAATGTAGTTTTAAAATTTTTCGGTCGATTATTTTTAAAATTATACCAAAAAAACGTTTTTCTTAAAAATCACACAAAAACTGCAGAAACTTTTTTATTTCTTTATAAAAAAATGTAAATTTTGTTTAAATAATTTTATTTTCATGAAATCTAATTAGAAATGTAGTTTTAAAATTTTTCGGACGATTACTTTTAAAATTATATCAAAAAAACGTTATTTTTTAGAAATAATGCGTTTTTCTTAAAAATCAAACAAAAACTGCTGTAACTTTTTTATTTCTTTATAAAAAAATGTAAATTTTGTTTATATAATTTTATTTTCATGAAATCTAATTAGAAATGTAGTTTTATAATTTTTCGGTCCATTATTTTTAAAATTATACCAAAAAAACGTTTTTCTTAAAAATCACACAAAAACTGCAGAAACTTTTTTATTTCTTTATAAAAAAATGTAAATTTTGTTTAGATAATTTTATTTTCATGAAATCTAATTAGAAATGTAGTTTTAAAATTTTTCTATCTGTTATTTTTGAAATTATACCAAAAAAACGTTATTTTTTAGAAATAATGCGTTTTTCTTAAAAATCAAACAAAAACTGCTGTAACTTTTTTATTTCTTTATAAAAAAATGTAAATTTTGTTTAAATAATTTTATTTTCATGAAATGTAATTAGAAATGTAGTTTTAAAATTTTTCGGTCGATTATTTTTAAAATTATACCAAAAAAACGTTTTTCTTAAAAATCACACAAAAACTGCAGAAACTTTTTTATTTCTTTATAAAAAAATGTAAATTTTGTTTAAATAATTTTATTTTCATGAAATCTAATTAGAAATGTAGTTTTAAAATTTTTCGGACGATTACTTTTAAAATTATATCAAAAAAACGTTATTTTTTAGAAATAATGCGTTTTTCTTAAAAATCAAACAAAAACTGCTGTAACTTTTTTATTTCTTTATAAAAAAATGTAAATTTTGTTTAAATAATTTTATTTTCATGAAATCTAATTAGAAATGTAGTTTTAAAATTTTTCGGTCGATTATTTTTAAAATTATACCAAAAAAACGTTTTTCTTAAAAATCACACAAAAACTGCAGAAACTTTTTTATTTCTTTATAAAAAAATGTAAATTTTGTTTAAATAATTTTATTTTCATGAAATCTAATTAGAAATGTAGTTTTAAAATTTTTCGGACGATTACTTTTAAAATTATATCAAAAAAAAGTTATTTTTTAGAAATAATGCGTTTTTCTTAAAAATCAAACAAAAACTGCTGTAACTTTTTTATTTCTTTATAAAAAAATGTAAATTTTGTTTAAATAATTTTATTTTCATGAAATGTAATTAGAAATGTAGTTTTAAAATTTTTCGGTCGATTATTTTTAAAATTATACCAAAAAAACGTTTTTCTTAAAAATCACACAAAAACTGCAGAAACTTTTTTATTTCTTTATAAAAAAATGTAAATTTTGTTTAAATAATTTTATTTTCATGAAATCTAATTAGAAATGTAGTTTTAAAATTTTTCGGACGATTACTTTTAAAATTATATCAAAAAAACGTTATTTTTTAAAAATTATGCGTTTTTCTTAAAAATCAAACATAAACTGCTGTAACTTTTTTATTTCTTTATAAAAAAATGTAAATTTTGTTTAAATAATTTTATTTTCATGAAATCTAATTAGAAATGTAGTTTTAAAATTTTTCGGTCGATTATTTTTAAAATTATACCAAAAAAACGTTTTTCTTAAAAATCACACAAAAACTGCAGAAACTTTTTTATTTCTTTATAAAAAAATGTAAATTTTGTTTAAATAATTTTATTTTCATGAAATGTAATTAGAAATGTAGTTTTAAAATTTTTCGGACGATTACTTTTAAAATTATATCAAAAAAAAGTTATTTTTTAGAAATAATGCGTTTTTCTTAAAAATCAAACAAAAACTGCTGTAACTTTTTTATTTCTTTATAAAAAAATGTAAATTTTGTTTAAATAATTTTATTTTCATGAAATCTAATTAGAAATGTAGTTTTAAAATTTTTCGGTCGATTATTTTTAAAATTATACCAAAAAAACGTTTTTCTTAAAAATCACACAAAAACTGCAGAAACTTTTTTATTTCTTTATAAAAAAATGTAAATTTTGTTTAAATAATTTTATTTTCATGAAATCTAATTAGAAATGTAGTTTTAAAATTTTTCGGACGATTACTTTTATAATTATATCAAAAAAACGTTATTTTTTAGAAATAATGCGTTTTTCTTAAAAATTAAACAAAAACTGCTGTAACTTTTTTATTTCTTTATAAAAAAATGTAAATTTTGTTTAAATAATTTTATTTTCATGAAATCTAATTAGAAATGTAGTTTTAAAATTTTTCGGACGATTACTTTTAAAATTATATCAAAAAAACGTTATTTTTTAGAAATAATGCGTTTTTCTTAAAAATCAAACAAAAACTGCTGTAACTTTTTTATTTCTTTATAAAAAAATGTAAATTTTGTTTAAATAATTTTATTTTCATGAAATCTAATTAGAAATGTAGTTTTAAAATTTTTCGGTCGATTATTTTTAAAATTATACCAAAAAAACGTTTTTCTTAAAAATCAAACAAAAACTGCTGTAACTTTTTTATTTCTTAATAAAAAACTGTAAATTTTGTTTAAATAATTTTATTTTCATGAAATCTAATTAGAAATGTAGTTTTAAAATTTTTCGGACGATTACTTTTAAAATTATATCAAAAAAAAGTTATTTTTTAGAAATAATGCGTTTTTCTTAAAAATCAAACAAAAACTGCTGTAACTTTTTTATTTCTTTATAAAAAAATGTAAATTTTGTTTAAATAATTTTATTATCATGAAATCTAATTAGAAATGTAGTTTTAAAATTTTTCGGTCGATTATTTTTAAAATTATACCAAAAAAACGTTTTTCTTAAAAATCACACAAAAACTGCAGAAACTTTTTTATTTCTTTATAAAAAAATGTAAATTTTGTTTAAATAATTTTATTTTCATGAAATCTAATTAGAAATGTAGTTTCAAAATTTTTCGGACGATTACTTTTAAAATTATATCAAAAAAACGTTATTTTTTAGAAATAATGCGTTTTTCTTAAAAATCAAACAAAAACTGCTGTAACTTTTTTATTTCTTTATAAAAAAATGTAAATTTTGTTTAAATAATTTTATTTTCATGAAATCTAATTAGAAATGTAGTTTTAAAATTTTTCGGTCGATTATTTTTAAAATTATACCAAAAAAACGTTTTTCTTAAAAATCAAACAAAAACTGCTGTAACTTTTTTATTTCTTAATAAAAAACTGTAAATTTTGTTTAAATAATTTTATTTTCATGAAATCTAATTAGAAATGTAGTTTTAAAATTTTTCGGACGATTATTTTTAAAATTATACCAAAAAAACGTTTTTCTTAAAAATCACACAAAAACTGCAGAAACTTTTTTATTTCTTTATAAAAAAATGTAAATTTTGTTTAAATAATTTTATTTTCATGAAATCTAATTAGAAATGTAGTTTTAAAATTTTTCGGACGATTACTTTTAAAATTATATCAAAAAAACGTTATTTTTTAGAAATAATGCGTTTTTCTTAAAAATCAAACAAAAACTGCTGTAACTTTTTTATTTCTTTATAAAAAAATGTAAATTTTGTTTAAATAATTTTATTTTCATGAAATCTAATTAGAAATGTAGTTTTAAAATTTTTCGGTCGATTATTTTTAAAATTATACCAAAAAAACGTTTTTCTTAAAAATCACACAAAAACTGCAGAAACTTTTTTATTTCTTTATAAAAAAATGTAAATTTTGTTTAAATAATATTATTTTCATGAAATCTAATTAGAAATGTAGTTTTAAAATTTTTCGGACGATTACTTTTAAAATTATATCAAAAAAACGTTATTTTTTAGAAATAATGCGTTTTTCTTAAAAATCAAACAAAAACTGCTGTAACTTTTTTATTTCTTTATAAAAAAATGTAAATTTTGTTTAAATAATATTATTTTCATGAAATCTAATTAGAAAAGTAGTTTTAGAATTTTTCGGACGATTACTTTTAAAATTATATCAAAAAAACGTTATTTTTTAGAAATAATGCGTTTTTCTTAATTCAAACAAAAACTGCTGTAACTTTTTTATTTCTTTATAAAAAAATGTAAATTTTGTTTAAATAATTTTATTTTCATGAAATCTAATTAGAAATGTAGTTTTAAAATTTTTCGGTCGATTATTTTTAAAATTATACCAAACAAACGTTTTTCTTAAAAATCAAACAAAAACTGCTGTAACTTTTTTATTTCTTAATAAAAAACTGTAAATTTTGTTTAAATAATTTTATTTTCATGAAATCTAATTAGAAATGTAGTTTTAAAATTTTTCGGACGATTATTTTTAAAATTATACCAAAAAAACGTTTTTCTTAAAAATCACACAAAAACTGCAGAAACTTTTTTATTTCTTTATAAAAAATTGTAAATTTTGTTTAAATAATTTTATTTTCATGAAATCTAATTAGAAATGTAGTTTTAAAATTTTTCGGACGATTACTTTTAAAATTATATCAAAAAAACGTTATTTTTTAGAAATAATGCGTTTTTCTTAAAAATCAAACAAAAACTGCTGTAACTTTTTTATTTCTTTATAAAAAAATGTAAATTTTGTTTAAATAATTTTATTTTCATGAAATCTAATTAGAAATGTAGTTTTAAAATTTTTCGGTCGATTATTTTTAAAATTATACCAAAAAAACGTTTTTCTTAAAAATCAAACAAAAACTGCTGTAACTTTTTTATTTCTTAATAAAAAACTGTAAATTTTGTTTAAATAATTTTATTTTTATGAAATCTAATTAGAAATGTAGTTTTAAAATTTTTCCGACGATTATTTTTAAAATTATACCAAAAAAACGTTTTTCTTAAAAATCACACAAAAACTGCAGAAACTTTTTTATTTCTTTATAAAAAATTGTAAATTTTGTTTAAATAATTTTATTTTCATGAAATCTAATTAGAAATGTAGTTTTAAAATTTTTCGGTCGATTATTTTTAAAATTATACCAAAAAAACATTTTTCTTAAAAATCACACAAAAACTGCAGAAACTTTTTTATTTCTTTATAAAAAAATGTAAATTTTGTTTAAATAATATTATTTTCATGAAATCTAATTAGAAATGTAGTTTTAAAATTTTTCGGACGATTACTTTTAAAATTATATCAAAAAAACGTTATTTTTTAGAAATAATGCGTTTTTCTTAAAAATCAAACAAAAACTGCTGTAACTTTTTTATTTCTTTATAAAAAAATGTAAATTTTGTTTAAATAATATTATTTTCATGAAATCTAATTAGAAATGTAGTTTTAGAATTTTTCGGACGATTACTTTTAAAATTATATCAAAAAAACGTTATTTTTTAGAAATAATGCGTTTTTCTTAAAAATCAAACAAAAACTGCTGTAACTTTTTTATTTCTTTACAAAAAAATGTAAATTTTGTTTAAATAATTTTATTTTCATGAAATCTAATTAGAAATGTAGTTTTAAAAATTTTCGGTCGATTATTTTTAAAATTATACCAAAAAAACGTTTTTCTTAAAAATCAAACAAAAACTGCTGTAACTTTTTTATTTCTTAATAAAAAACTGTAAATTTTATTTAAATAATTTTATTTTCATGAAATCTAATTAGAAATGTAGTTTTAAAATTTTTCGGACGATTATTTTTAAAATTATACCAAAAAAACGTTTTTCTTAAAAATCAAACAAAAACTGCTGTAACTTTTTTATTTCTTAATAAAAAACTGTAAATTTTGTTTAAATAATTTTATTTTCATGAAATCTAATTAGAAATGTAGTTTTAAAATTTTTCGGACGATTATTTTTAAAATTATACCAAAAAAACGTTTTTCTTAAAAATCACACAAAAACTGCAGAAACTTTTTTATTTCTTTATAAAAAATTGTAAATTTTGTTTAAATCATTTTATTTTCATGAAATCTAATTAGAAATGTAGTTTTAAAATTTTTCGGTCGATTATTTTTAAAATTATACCAAAAAAACGTTTTTCTTAAAAATCACACAAAAACTGCAGAAACTTTTTTATTTCTTTATAAAAAAATGTAAATTTTGTTTAAATAATTTTATTTTCATGAAATCTAATTAGAAATGTAGTTTTAAAATTTTTCGGACGATTACTTTTAAAATTATATCAAAAAAACGTTATTTTTTAGAAATAATGCGTTTTTCTTAAAAATCAAACTAAAACTGCAGAAACTTTTTTATTTTTTTATAAAAAAATGTAAATTTTGTTTAAATAATTTTATTTTCATGAAATCTAATTAGAAATGTAGTTTTAAAATTTTTCGGTCCATTATTTTTAAAATTATACCAAAAAAACGTTTTTCTTAAAAATCAAACTAAAACTGCTGTAACTTTTTTATTTCTTTATAAAAAAATGTAAATTTTGTTTAAATACTTTTATTTTCATGAAATCTAATTAGAAATGTAGTTTTAAAATTTTTCGGACGATTACTTTTAAAATTTTATCAAAAAAATGTTATTTTTTAGAAATAATGCGTTTTTCTTAAAAATCAAACAAAAACTGCTGTAACTTTTTTATTTCTTTATAAAAAAATGTAAATTTTGTTTAAATAATTTTATTTTCATGAAATCTAATTAGAAATGTAGTTTTAAAATTTTTCGGTCGATTATTTTTAAAATTATACCAAAAGAACATTTTTATTAAAAATCACACAAAAACTGCAGAAACTTTTTTATTTCTTTATAAAAAAATGTAAATTTTGTTTAAATAATATTATTTTCATGAAATCTAATTAGAAATGTAGTTTTAAAATTTTTCGGACGATTACTTTTAAAATTATATCAAAAAAACGTTATTTTTTAGAAATAATGCGTTTTTCTTAAAAATCAAACTAAAACTGCAGAAACTTTTTTATTTTTTTATAAAAAAATGTAAATTTTGTTTAAATAATTTTATTTTCATGAAATCTAATTAGAAATGTAGTTTTAAAATTTTTCGGTCGATTATTTTTAAAATTATAGCAAAAGAACATTTTTCTTAAAAATCACACAAAAACTGCAGAAACTTTTTTATTTCTTTATAAAAATATGTAAATTTTGTTTAAATAATATTATTTTCATGAAATCTAATTAGAAATGTAGTTTTAAAATTTTTCGGTCGATTATTTTTAAAATTATACCAAAAAAACGTTTTTCTTAAAAATCAAACAAAAACTGCTGTAACTTTTTTATTTCTTAATAAAAAACTGTAAATTTTGTTTAAATAATTTTATTTTCATGAAATCTAATTAGAAATGTAGTTTTAAAATTTTTCGGACGATTATTTTTAAAATTATACCAAAAAAACGTTTTTCTTAAAAATCACACAAAAACTGCAGAAACTTTTTTATTTCTTTATAAAAAATTGTAAATTTTGTTTAAATAATTTTATTTTCATGAAATCTAATTAGAAATGTAGTTTTAAAATTTTTCGGTCGATTATTTTTAAAATTATACCAAAAAAACGTTTTTCTTAAAAATCACACAAAAACTGCAGAAACTTTTTTATTTCTTTATAAAAAAATGTAAATTTTGTTTAAATAATTTTATTTTCATGAAATCTAATTAGAAATGTAGTTTTAAAATTTTTCGGACGATTACTTTTAAAATTATATCAAAAAAACGTTATTTTTTAGAAATAATGCGTTTTTCTTAAAAATCAAACTAAAACTGCAGAAACTTTTTTATTTTTTTATAAAAAAATGTAAATTTTGTTTAAATAATTTTATTTTCATGAAATCTAATTAGAAATGTAGTTTTAAAATTTTTCGGACGATTATTTTTAAAATTATACCAAAAAAACGTTTTTCTTAAAAATCACACAAAAACTGCAGAAACTTTTTTATTTCTTTATAAAAAATTGTAAATTTTGTTTAAATCATTTTATTTTCATGAAATCTAATTAGAAATGTAGTTTTAAAATTTTTCGGTCGATTATTTTTAAAATTATACCAAAAAAACGTTTTTCTTAAAAATCACACAAAAACTGCAGAAACTTTTTTATTTCTTTATAAAAAATTGTAAATTTTGTTTAAATAATTTTATTTTCATGAAATCTAATTAGAAATGTAGTTTTAAAATTTTTCGGACGATTACTTTTAAAATTATATCAAAAAAACGTTATTTTTTAGAAATAATGCGTTTTTCTTAAAAATCAAACAAAAACTGCAGAAACTTTTTTATTTTTTTATAAAAAAATGTAAATTTTGTTTAAATAATTTTATTTTCATGAAATCTAATTAGAAATGTTGTTTTAAAATTTTTCGGTCGATTATTTTTAAAATTATACCAAAAAAACGTTTTTCTTAAAAATCACACAAAAACTGCAGAAACTTTTTTATTTCTTTATAAAAAAATGTAAATTTTGTTTAAATAATTTTATTTTCATGAAATCTAATTAGAAATGTTGTTTTAAAATTTTTCGGACGATTATTTTTAAAATTATACCAAAAAAACGTTTTTCTTAAAAATCAAACAAAAACTGCTGTAACTTTTTTATTTCTTAATAAAAACTGTAAATTTTGTTTAAATAATTTTATTTTCATGAAATCTAATTAGAAATGTAGTTTTAAAATTTTTCGGACGATTATTTTTAAAATTATACCAAAAAAACGTTTTTCTTAAAAATCACACAAAAACTGCAGAAACTTTTTTATTTCTTTATAAAAAATTGTAAATTTTGTTTAAATCATTTTATTTTGATGAAATCTAATTAGAAATGTAGTTTTAAAATTTTTCGGTCGATTATTTTTAAAATTATACCAAAAAAACATTTTTCTTAAAAATCATACTAAAACTGCAGAAACTTTTTTATTTCTTTATAAAAAAATGTAAATTTTGTTTAAATAATTTTATTTTCATGAAATCTAATTAGAAATGTAGTTTTAAAATTTTTCGGACGATTACTTTTAAAATTATATCAAAAAAACGTTATTTTTTAGAAATAATGCGTTTTTCTTAAAAATCAAACAAAAACTGCTGTAACTTTTTTATTTCTTTATAAAAAAATGTAAATTTTTTTTAAATAATATTATATTCATGAAATCTAATTAGAAATGTAGTTTTAGAATTTTTCGGACGATTACTTTTAAAATTATATCAAAAAAACGTTATTTTTTAGAAATAATGCGTTTTTCTTAAAAATCAAACTAAAACTGCAGAAACTTTTTTATTTCTTTATAAAAAAATGTAAATTTTGTTTAAATAATTTTATTTTCATGAAATCTAATTAGAAATGTAGTTTTAAAATTTTTCGGACGATTACTTTTAAAATTTTATCAAAAAAATGTTGTTTTTTAGAAATAATGCGTTTTTCTTAAAAATCAAACAAAAACTGCTGTAACTTTTTTATTTCTTTATAAAAAAATGTAAATTTTGTTTAAATAATTTTATTTTCATGAAATCTAATTAGAAATGTAGTTTTAAAATTTTTCGGTCGATTATTTTTAAAATTATACCAAAAGAACATTTTTCTTAAAAATCACACAAAAACTGCAGAAACTTTTTTATTTCTTTATAAAAAAATGTAAATTTTGTTTAAATAATATTATTTTCATGAAATCTAATTAGAAATGTAGTTTTAAAATTTTTCGGTCGATTATTTTTAAAATTATACCAAAAAAACGTTTTTCTTAAAAATCAAACAAAAACTGCTGTAACTTTTTTATTTCTTAATAAAAAACTGTAAATTTTGTTTAAATAATTTTATTTTCATGAAATCTAATTAGAAATGTAGTTTTAAAATTTTTCGGACGATTATTTTTAAAATTATACCAAAAAAACGTTTTTCTTAAAAATCACACAAAAACTGCAGAAACTTTTTTATTTCTTTATAAAAAATTGTAAATTTTGTTTAAATAATTTTATTTTCATGAAATCTAATTAGAAATGTAGTTTTAAAATTTTTCGGTCGATTATTTTTAAAATTATACCAAAAAAACGTTTTTCTTAAAAATCACACAAAAACTGCAGAAACTTTTTTATTTCTTTATAAAAAAATGTAAATTTTGTTTAAATAATTTTATTTTCATGAAATCTAATTAGAAATGTAGTTTTAAAATTTTTCGGACGATTACTTTTAAAATTATATCAAGAAAACGTTATTTTTTAGAAATAATGCGTTTTTCTTAAAAATCAAACTAAAACTGCAGAAACTTTTTTATTTTTTTATAAAAAAATGTAAATTTTGTTTAAATAATTTTATTTTCATGAAATCTAATTAGAAATGTAGTTTTAAAATTTTTCGGTCCATTATTTTTAAAATTATACCAAAAAAACGTTTTTCTTAAAAATCAAACTAAAACTGCTGTAACTTTTTTATTTCTTTATAAAAAAATGTAAATTTTATTTAAATAATATTATTTTCATGAAATCTAATTAGAAATGTAGTTTTAAAATTTTTCGGACGATTACTTTTAAAATTATATCAAAAAAACGTTATTTTTTAGAAATAATGCGTTTTTCTTAAAAATCAAACAAAAACTGCTGTAACTTTTTTATTTCTTTATAAAAAAATGTAAATTTTGTTTAAATAATTTTATTTTCATGAAATCTAATTAGAAATGTAGTTTTAAAATTTTTCGGTCGATTATTTTTAAAATTATACCAAAAAAACGTTTTTCTTAAAAATCACACAAAAACTGCAGAAACTTTTTTATTTCTTTATAAAAAAATGTAAATTTTGTTTAAATACTTTTATTTTCATGAAATCTAATTAGAAATGTAGTTTTAAAATTTTTCGGACGATTACTTTTAAAATTTTATCAAAAAAACGTTATTTTTTAGAAATAATGCGTTTTTCTTAAAAATCAAACAAAAACTGCTGTAACTTTTTTATTTCTTTATAAAAAAATGTAAATTTTGTTTAAATAATTTTATTTTAATGAAATCTAATTAGAAATGTAGTTTTAAAATTTTTCGGTCGATTATTTTTAAAATTATACCAAAAAAACGTTTTTCTTAAAAATCACACAAAAACTGCAGAAACTTTTTTATTTCTTTATAAAAAAATGTAAATTTTGTTTAAATAATTTTATTTTCATGAAATCTAATTAGAAATGTAGTTTTAAAATTTTTCGGACGATTACTTTTAAAATTATATCAAAAAAACGTTATTTTTTAGAAATAATGCGTTTTTCTTAAAAATCAAACAAAAACTGCTGTAACTTTTTTATTTCTTTATAAAAAAATGTAAATTTTGTTTAAATAATTTTATTTTCATGAAATCTAATTAGAAATGTAGTTTTAAAATTTTTCGGTCGATTATTTTTAAAATTATACCAAAAAAACGTTTTTCTTAAAAATCACACAAAAACTGCAGAAACTTTTTTATTTCTTTATAAAAAAATGTAAATTTTGTTTAAATAATTTTATTTTCATGAAATCTAATTAGAAATGTAGTTTTAAAATTTTTCTGTCTATTATTTTTGAAATTATACCAAAAAAACGTTATTTTTTAGAAATAATGCGTTTTTCTTAAAAATCAAACAAAAACTGCTGTAACTTTTTTATTTCTTTATAAAAAAATGTAAATTTTGTTTAAATAATTTTATTTTCATGAAATCTAATTAGAAATGTAGTTTTAAAATTTTTCTGTCGATTATTTTTAAAATTATACCAAAAAAACGTTATTTTTTAGAAATAATGCGTTTTTCTTAAAAATCAAACAAAAACTGCTGTAACTTTTTTATTTCTTTATAAAAAACTGTAAATTTTGTTTAAATAATTTTATTTTCATGAAATCTAATTAGAAATGTAGTTTTAAAATTTTTCGGACGATTATTTTTAAAATTATACCAAAAAAACGTTTTTCTTAAAAATCACACAAAAACTGCAGAAACTTTTTTATTTCTTTATAAAAAATTGTAAATTTTGTTTAAATCATTTTATTTTCATGAAATCTAATTAGAAATGTAGTTTTAAAATTTTTCGGTCGATTATTTTTAAAATTATACCAAAAAAACGTTTTTCTTAAAAATCACACAAAAACTGCAGAAACTTTTTTATTTCTTTATAAAAAAATGTAAATTTTGTTTAAATAATTTTATTTTCATGAAATCTAATTAGAAATGTAGTTTTAAAATTTTTCGGACGATTACTTTTAAAATTATATCAAAAAAACGTTATTTTTTAGAAATAATGCGTTTTTCTTAAAAATCAAACAAAAACTGCTGTAACTTTTTTATTTCTTTATAAAAAAATGTAAATTTTGTTTAAATAATTTTATTTTCATGAAATCTAATTAGAAATGTAGTTTTAAAATTTTTCGGTCGATTATTTTTAAAATTATACCAAAAAAACGTTTTTCTTAAAAATCAAACAAAAACTGCTGTAACTTTTTTATTTCTTAATAAAAAACTGTAAATTTTGTTTAAATAATTTTATTTTCATGAAATCTAATTAGAAATGTAGTTTTAAAATTTTTCGGACGATTATTTTTAAAATTATACCAAAAAAACGTTTTTCTTAAAAATCACACAAAAACTGCAGAAACTTTTTTATTTCTTTATAAAAAATTGTAAATTTTGTTTAAATAATTTTATTTTCATGAAATCTAATTAGAAATGTAGTTTTAAAATTTTTCGGTCGATTATTTTTAAAATTATACCAAAAAAACGTTTTTCTTAAAAATCACACAAAAACTGCAGAAACTTTTTTATTTCTTTATAAAAAAATGTAAATTTTGTTTAAATAATTTTATTTTCATGAAATCTAATTAGAAATGTAGTTTTAAAATTTTTCGGACGATTACTCTTAAAATTATATCAAAAAAACGTTATTTTTTAGAAATAATGCGTTTTTCTTAAAAATCAAACTAAAACTGCAGAAACTTTTTTATTTTTTTATAAAAAAATGTAAATTTTGTTTAAATAATTTTATTTTCATGAAATCTAATTAGAAATGTTGTTTTAAAATTTTTCGGTCGATTATTTTTAAAATTATACCAAAAAAACGTTTTTCTTAAAAATCAAACTAAAACTGCTGTAACTTTTTTATTTCTTTATAAAAAAATGTAAATTTTGTTTAAATAATATTATTTTCATGAAATCTAATTAGAAATGTTGTTTTAAAATTTTTCGGTCGATTATTTTTAAAATTATACCAAAAAAACGTTTTTCTTAAAAATCAAACAAAAACTGCTGTAACTTTTTTATTTCTTAATAAAAAACTGTAAATTTTGTTTAAATAATTTTATTTTCATGAAATCTAATTAGAAATGTAGTTTTAAAATTTTTCGGACGATTATTTTTAAAATTATACCAAAAAAACGTTTTCTTAAAAATCACACAAAAACTGCAGAAACTTTTTTATTTCTTTATAAAAAATTGTAAATTTTGTTTAAATCATTTTATTTTCATGAAATCTAATTAGAAATGTAGTTTTAAAATTTTTCGGTCGATTATTTTAAAATTATACCAAAAAAACATTTTTCTTAAAAATCACACAAAAACTGCAGAAACTTTTTTATTTCTTTATAAAAAAATGTAAATTTTGTTTAAATAATTTTATTTTCATGAAATCTAATTAGAAATGTAGTTTTAAAATTTTTCGGACGATTACTTTTAAAATTATATCAAAAAAACGTTATTTTTTAGAAATAATGCGTTTTTCTTAAAAATCAAACAAAAACTGCTGTAACTTTTTTATTTCTTTATAAAAAAATGTAAATTTTTTTTAAATAATATTATTTTCATGAAATCTAATTAGAAATGTAGTTTTAGAATTTTTCGGACGATTACTTTTAAAATTATATCAAAAAAACGTTATTTTTTAGAAATAATGCGTTTTTCTTAAAATTCAAACTAAAACTGCAGAAACTTTTTTATTTCTTTATAAAAAAATGTAAATTTTGTTTAAATAATTTTATTTTCATGAAATCTAATTAGAAATGTAGTTTTAAAATTTTTCGGACGATTACTTTTAAAATTTTATCAAAAAAATGTTATTTTTTAGAAATAATGCGTTTTTCTTAAAAATCAAACAAAAACTGCTGTAACTTTTTTATTTCTTTATAAAAAAATGTAAATTTTGTTTAAATAATTTTATTTTCATGAAATCTAATTAGAAATGTAGTTTTAAAATTTTTCGGTCGATTATTTTTAAAATTATACCAAAAGAACATTTTTCTTAAAAATCACACAAAAACTGCAGAAACTTTTTTATTTCTTTATAAAAAAATGTAAATTTTGTTTAAATAATATTATTTTCATGAAATCTAATTAGAAATGTAGTTTTAAAATTTTTCGGTCGATTATTTTTAAAATTATACCAAAAAAACGTTTTT
>CAXARA010000776.1:0-14658 GCA_963971135.1 Stenus bimaculatus | reverse complement strand
TTATTTCTAAAAAATAACGTTTTTTTGGTATAATTTCAAAAATAACAGACAGAAAAATTTTAAAACTACATTTCTAATTAGATTTCATGAAAATAAAATTATTTAAACAAAATTTACATTTTTTTATAAAGAAATAAAAAAGTTTCTGCAGTTTTTGTGTGATTTTTAAGAAAAACGTTTTTTTGGTATAATTTTAAAAATAATCGACCGAAAAATTTAAAACTACATTTCTAATTAGATTCATGAAAATAAAATTATTTAAACAAAATTTACATTTTTTTATAAAGAAATAAAAAAGTTACAGCAGTTTTTGTTTGATTTTTAAGAAAAACGCATTATTTCTAAAAAATAACGTTTTTTTGATATAATTTTAAAAGTAATCGTCCGAAAAATTTTAAAACTACATTTCTAATTAGATTTCATGAAAATAAAATTATTTAAACAAAATTTACATTTTTTTATAAAGAAATAAAAAAGTTTCTGCAGTTTTTGTGTGATTTTTAAGAAAAACGTTTTTTTGGTATAATTTTAAAAATAATCGACCGAAAAATTTTAAAACTACATTTCTAATTAGATTTCATGAAAATAAAATTATTTAAACAAAATTTACATTTTTTTATAAGAAATAAAAAAGTTACAGCAGTTTTTGTTTGATTTTAAGAAAAACGCATTATTTTTAAAAAATAACGTTTTTTTGATATAATTTTAAAAGTAATCGTCCGAAAAATTTTAAAACTACATTTCTAATTAGATTTCATGAAAATAAAATTATTTAAACAAAATTTACATTTTTTTATAAAGAAATAAAAAAGTTTCTGCAGTTTTTGTGTGATTTTTAAGAAAAACGTTTTTTTGGTATAATTTTAAAAATAATCGACCGAAAAATTTTAAAACTACATTTCTAATTAGATTTCATGAAAATAAAATTATTTAAACAAAATTTACATTTTTTTATAAAGAAATAAAAATGTTACAGCAGTTTTTGTTTGATTTTTAAGAAAAACGCATTATTTCTAAAAAATAACGTTTTTTTGATATAATTTTAAAAGTAATCGTCCGAAAAATTTTAAAACTACATTTCTAATTAGATTTCATTAAAATAAAATTATTTAAACAAAATTTACATTTTTTTATAAAGAAATAAAAAAGTTACAGCAGTTTTTGTTTGATTTTAAGAAAAACGCATTATTTCTAAAAAATAACGTTTTTTTGATATAATTTTAAAAGTAATCGTCCGAAAAATTTTAAAACTACATTTCTAATTAGATTTCATGAAAATAAAATTATTTAAACAAAATTTACATTTTTTTATAAAGAAATAAAAAGTTTCTGCAGTTTTTGTGTGATTTTTAAGAAAACGTTTTTTTTGGTATAATTTTAAAAATAATCGACCGAAAAATTTTAAAACTACATTTCTAATTAGATTTCATGAAAATAAAATTATTTAAACAAAATTTACATTTTTTATAAAGAAATAAAAAAGTTACAGCAGTTTTTGTTTGATTTTTAAGAAAAACGCATTATTTCTAAAAAATAACGTTTTTTTGATATAATTTTAAAAGTAATCGTCCGAAAAATTTTAAAACTACATTTCTAATTAGATTTCATGAAAATAAAATTATTTAAACAAAATTTACATTTTTTTCTAAAGAAATAAAAAAGTTACAGCAGTTTTTGTTTAATTTTAAGAAAAACGCATTATTTCTAAAAAATAACGTTTTTTTGATATAATTTTTAAAGTAATCGTCCGAAAAATTTTAAAACCACATTTCTAATTAGATTTCATGAAAATAAAATTATTTAAACAAAATTTACATTTTTTTATAAAGAAATAAAAAAGTTTCTGCAGTTTTTGTGTGATTTTTAAGAAAAACGTTTTTTTGGTATAATTTTAAAAATAATCGACCGAAAAATTTTAAAACTACACTTCTAATTAGATTTCATGAAAATAAAATTATTTAAACAAAATTTACATTTTTTTATAAAGAAATAAAAAAGTTACAGCAGTTTTTGTTTGATTTTTAAGAAAAACGCATTATTTCTAAAAAATAACGTTTTTTTGATATAATTTTAAAAGTAATCGTCCGAAAAATTTTAAAACTACATTTCTAATTAGATTTCATGAAAATAAAATTATTTAAACAAAATTTACATTTTTTTATAAAGAAATAAAAAAGTTTCTGCAGTTTTTGTGTGATTTTTAAGAAAAATGTTTTTTTGGTATAATTTTAAAAATAATCGACCGAAAAATTTTAAAACTACATTTCTAATTAGATTTCATGAAAATAAAATTATTTAAACAAAATTTACATTTTTTTATAAAGAAATAAAAAAGTTACAGCAGTTTTTGTTTGATTTTTAAGAAAAACGCATTATTTTTAAAAAATAACGTTTTTTTGATATAATTTTAAAAGTAATCGTCCGAAAAATTTTAAAACTACATTTCTAATTAGATTTCATGAAAATAAAATTATTTAAACAAAATTTACATTTTTTTATAAAGAAATAAAAAAGTTTCTGCAGTTTTTGTGTGATTTTTAAGAAAAACGTTTTTTTGGTATAATTTTAAAAATAATCGACCGAAAAATTTTAAAACTACATTTCTAATTAGATTTCATGAAAATAAAATTATTTAAACAAAATTTACATTTTTTTATAAAGAAATAAAAATGTTACAGCAGTTTTTGTTTGATTTTTAAGAAAAACGCATTATTTCTAAAAAATAACGTTTTTTTGATATAATTTTAAAAGTAATCGTCCGAAAAATTTTAAAACTACATTTCTAATTAGATTTCATGAAAATAATATTATTTAAACAAAATTTACATTTTTTTATAAAGAAATAAAAAAGTTACAGCAGTTTTAGTTTGATTTTTAAGAAAAACGTTTTTTTGGTATAATTTTAAAAATAATCGACCGAAAAATTTTAAAACTACATTTCTAATTAGATTTCATGAAAATAAAATTATTTAAACAAAATTTACATTTTTTTATAAAGAAATAAAAAAGTTACAGCAGTTTTTGTTTGATTTTTAAGAAAAACGCATTATTTTTAAAAAATAACGTTTTTTTGATATAATTTTAAAAGTACTCGTCCGAAAAATTTTAAAACTACATTTCTAATTAGATTTCATGAAAATAAAATTATTTAAACAAAATTTACATTTTTTTATAAAGAAATAAAAAAGTTTCTGCAGTTTTTGTGTGATTTTTAAGAAAAACGTTTTTTTGGTATAATTTTAAAAATAATCGACCGAAAAATTTTAAAACTACATTTCTAATTAGATTTCATGAAAATAAAATTATTTAAACAAAATTTACATTTTTTTATAAAGAAATAAAAATGTTACAGCAGTTTTTGTTTGATTTTTAAGAAAAACGCATTATTTCTAAAAAATAACGTTTTTTTGATATAATTTTAAAAGTAATCGTCCGAAAAATTTTAAAACTACATTTCTAATTAGATTTCATGAAAATAATATTATTTAAACAAAATTTACATTTTTTTATAAAGAAATAAAAATGTTACAGCAGTTTTTGTTTGATTTTTAAGAAAAACGCATTATTTCTAAAAAATAACGTTTTTTTGATATAATTTTAAAAGTAATCGTCCGAAAAATTTTAAAACTACATTTCTAATTAGATTTCATGAAAATAATATTATTTAAACAAAATTTACATTTTTTTATAAAGAAATAAAAAAGTTACAGCAGTTTTAGTTTGATTTTTAAGAAAAACGTTTTTTTGGTATAATTTTAAAAATAATCGACCGAAAAATTTTAAAACTACATTTCTAATTAGATTTCATGAAAATAAAATTATTTAAACAAAATTTACATTTTTTTATAAAGAAATAAAAAAGTTACAGCAGTTTTTGTTTGATTTTTAAGAAAAACGCATTATTTCTAAAAAATAACGTTTTTTTGATATAATTTTAAAAGTAATCGTCCGAAAAATTTTAAAACTACATTTCTAATTAGATTTCATGAAAATAATATTATTTAAACAAAATTTACATTTTTTTATAAAGAAATAAAAAAGTTACAGCAGTTTTAGTTTGATTTTTAAGAAAAACGTTTTTTTGGTATAATTTTAAAAATAATCGACCGAAAAATTTTAAAACTACATTTCTAATTAGATTTCATGAAAATAAAATTATTTAAACAAAATTTACATTTTTTTATAAAGAAATAAAAAAGTTACAGCAGTTTTTGTTTGATTTTTAAGAAAAACGCATTATTTCTAAAAAATAACGTTTTTTTGATATAATTTTAAAAGTAATCGTCCGAAAAATTTTAAAACTACATTTCTAATTAGATTTCATGAAAATAATATTATTTAAACAAAATTTACATTTTTTTATAAAGAAATAAAAAAGTTACAGCAGTTTTAGTTTGATTTTTAAGAAAAACGTTTTTTTGGTATAATTTTAAAAATAATCGACCGAAAAATTTTAAAACTACATTTCTAATTAGATTTCATGAAAATAAAATTATTTAAACAAAATTTACATTTTTTTATAAAGAAATAAAAAAGTTACAGCAGTTTTTGTTTGATTTTTAAGAAAAACGCATTATTTCTAAAAAATAACGTTTTTTTGATATAATTTTAAAAGTAATCGTCCGAAAAATTTTAAAACTACATTTCTAATTAGATTTCATGAAAATAATATTATTTAAACAAAATTTACATTTTTTTATAAAGAAATAAAAAAGTTACAGCAGTTTTAGTTTGATTTTTAAGAAAAACGTTTTTTTGGTATAATTTTAAAAATAATCGACCGAAAAATTTTAAAACTACATTTCTAATTAGATTTCATGAAAATAAAATTATTTAAACAAAATTTACATTTTTTTATAAAGAAATAAAAAAGTTACAGCAGTTTTTGTTTGATTTTTAAGAAAAACGCATTATTTTTAAAAAATAACGTTTTTTTGATATAATTTTAAAAGTAATCGTCCGAAAAATTTTAAAACTACATTTCTAATTAGATTTCATGAAAATAAAATTATTTAAACAAAATTTACATTTTTTTATAAAGAAATAAAAAAGTTTCTGCAGTTTTTGTGTGATTTTTAAGAAAAACGTTTTTTTGGTATAATTTTAAAAATAATCGACCGAAAAATTTTAAAACTACATTTCTAATTAGATTTCATGAAAATAAAATTATTTAAACAAAATTTACATTTTTTTATAAAGAAATAAAAATGTTACAGCAGTTTTTGTTTGATTTTTAAGAAAAACGCATTATTTCTAAAAAATAACGTTTTTTTGATATAATTTTAAAAGTAATCGTCCGAAAAATTTTAAAACTACATTTCTAATTAGATTTCATGAAAATAATATTATTTAAACAAAATTTACATTTTTTTATAAAGAAATAAAAATGTTACAGCAGTTTTTGTTTGATTTTTAAGAAAAACGCATTATTTCTAAAAAATAACGTTTTTTTGATATAATTTTAAAAGTAATCGTCCGAAAAATTTTAAAACTACATTTCTAATTAGATTTCATGAAAATAATATTATTTAAACAAAATTTACATTTTTTTATAAAGAAATAAAAAAGTTACAGCAGTTTTAGTTTGATTTTTAAGAAAAACGTTTTTTTGGTATAATTTTAAAAATAATCGACCGAAAAATTTTAAAACTACATTTCTAATTAGATTTCATGAAAATAAAATTATTTAAACAAAATTTACATTTTTTTATAAAGAAATAAAAAAGTTACAGCAGTTTTTGTTTGATTTTTAAGAAAAACGCATTATTTCTAAAAAATAACGTTTTTTTGATATAATTTTAAAAGTAATCGTCCGAAAAATTTTAAAACTACATTTCTAATTAGATTTCATGAAAATAATATTATTTAAACAAAATTTACATTTTTTTATAAAGAAATAAAAAAGTTACAGCAGTTTTAGTTTGATTTTTAAGAAAAACGTTTTTTTGGTATAATTTTAAAAATAATCGACCGAAAAATTTTAAAACTACATTTCTAATTAGATTTCATGAAAATAAAATTATTTAAACAAAATTTACATTTTTTTATAAAGAAATAAAAAAGTTACAGCAGTTTTTGTTTGATTTTTAAGAAAAACGCATTATTTCTAAAAAATAACGTTTTTTTGATATAATTTTAAAAGTAATCGTCCGAAAAATTTTAAAACTACATTTATAATTAGATTTCATGAAAATAATATTATTTAAACAAAATTTACATTTTTTTATAAAGAAATAAAAAAGTTACAGCAGTTTTAGTTTGATTTTTAAGAAAAACGTTTTTTTGGTATAATTTTAAAAATAATCGACCGAAAAATTTTAAAACTACATTTCTAATTAGATTTCATGAAAATAAAATTATTTAAACAAAATTTACATTTTTTTATAAAGAAATAAAAAAGTTACAGCAGTTTTTGTTTGATTTTTAAGAAAAACGCATTATTTCTAAAAAATAACGTTTTTTTGATATAATTTTAAAAGTAATCGTCCGAAAAATTTTAAAACTACATTTCTAATTAGATTTCATGAAAATAATATTATTTAAACAAAATTTACATTTTTTTATAAAGAAATAAAAAAGTTACAGCAGTTTTAGTTTGATTTTTAAGAAAAACGTTTTTTTGGTATAATTTTAAAAATAATCGACCGAAAAATTTTAAAACTACATTTCTAATTAGATTTCATGAAAATAAAATTATTTAAACAAAATTTACATTTTTTTATAAAGAAATAAAAAAGTTACAGCAGTTTTTGTTTGATTTTTAAGAAAAACGCATTATTTCTAAAAAATAACGTTTTTTTGATATAATTTTAAAAGTAATCGTCCGAAAAATTTTAAAACTACATTTCTAATTAGATTTCATGAAAATAATATTATTTAAACAAAATTTACATTTTTTTATAAAGAAATAAAAAAGTTACAGCAGTTTTTGTTTGATTTTTAAGAAAAACGCATTATTTCTAAAAAATAACGTTTTTTTGATATAATTTTAAAAGTAATCGTCCGAAAAATTTTAAAACTACATTTCAAATTAGATTTCATAAAAATAATATTATTTAAACAAAATTTACATTTTTTTATAAAGAAATAAAAAAGTTTCTGCAGTTTTTGTGTGATTTTTAAGAAAAACGTTTTTTTGGTATAATTTTAAAAATAATCGACCGAAAAATTTTAAAACTACATTTCTAATTGGATTTCATGAAAATAAAATTATTTAAACAAAATTTACATTTTTTTATAAAGAAATAAAAAAGTTACAGCAGTTTTTGTTTGATTTTTAAGAAAAACGCATTATTTCTAAAAAATAACGTTTTTTTGATATAATTTTAAAAGTAATCGTCCGAAAAATTTTAAAACTACATTTCTAATTAGATTTCATGAAAATAAAATTATTTAAACAAAATTTACATTTTTTTATAAAGAAATAAAAAAGTTTCTGCAGTTTTTGTGTGATTTTTAAGAAAAACGTTTTTTTGGTATAATTTTAAAAATAATCGACCGAAAAATTTTAAAACTACATTTCTAATTAGATTTCATGAAAATAAAATTATTTAAACAAAATTTACATTTTTTTATAAAGAAATAAAAAAGTTACAGCAGTTTTTGTTTGATTTTTAAGAAAAACGCATTATTCCTAAAAAATAACGTTTTTTTGATATAATTTTAAAAGTAATCGTCCGAAAAATTTTAAAACTACATTTCTAATTAGATTTCATGAAAATAAAATTATTTAAACAAAATTTACATTTTTTTATAAAGAAATAAAAAAGTTTCTGCAGTTTTAGTTTGATTTTTAAGAAAAACGCATTATTTCTAAAAAATAACGTTTTTTTGATATAATTTTAAAAGTAATCGTCCGAAAAATTTTAAAACTACATTTCTAATTAGATTTCATAAAAATAATATTATTTAAACAAAATTTACATTTTTTTATAAAGAAATAAAAAAGTTTCTGCAGTTTTTATGTGATTTTTAAGAAAAACGTTTTTTTGGTATAATTTTAAAAATAATCGACCGAAAAATTTTAAAACTACATTTCAAATTAGATTTCATGAAAATAAAATTATTTAAACAAAATTTACATTTTTTTATAAAGAAATAAAAAAGTTACAGCAGTTTTAGTTTGATTTTTAAGAAAGACGCATTATTTCTAAAAAATAACGTTTTTTTGATATAATTTTAAAAGTAATCGTCCGAAAAATTTTAAAACTACATTTCTAATTAGATTTCATGAAAATAAAATTAATTAAACAAAATTTACATTTTTTTATAAAGAAATAAAAAAGTTTCTGCAGTTTTTGTGTGATTTTTAAGAAAAACGTTTTTTTGGTATAATTTTAAAAATAATCGACCGAAAAATTTTAAAACTACATTTCTAATTAGATTTCATGAAAATAAAATTATTTAAACAAAATTTACATTTTTTTATAAAGAAATAAAAAAGTTACAGCAGTTTTAGTTTGATTTTTAAGAAAAACGCATTATTTCTAAAAAATAACGTTTTTTTGATATAATTTTAAAAGTAATTGTCCGAAAAATTTTAAAACTACATTTCTAATTAGATTTCATGAAAATAAAATTATTTAAACAAAATTTACATTTTTTTATAAAGAAATAAAAAAGTTTCTGCAGTTTTTGTGTGATTTTTAAGAAAAACGTTTTTTTGGTATAATTTTAAAAATAATCAACCGAAAAATTTTAAAACTACATTTCTAATTAGATTTCATGAAAATAAAATTATTTAAACAAAATTTACATTTTTTTATAAAGAAATAAAAAAGTTACAGCAGTTTTTGTTTGATTTTTAAGAAAAACGCATTATTTCTAAAAAATAACGTTTTTTTGATATAATTTTAAAAGTAATCGTCCGAAAAATTTTAAAACTACATTTCTATTTAGATTTCATGAAAATAAAATTATTTAAACAAAATTTACATTTTTTTATAAAGAAATAAAAAAGTTTCTGCAGTTTTTGTGTGATTTTTAAGAAAAACGTTTTTTTGGTATAATTTTAAAAATAATCGACCGAAAAATTTTAAAACTACATTTCTAATTAGATTTCATGAAAATAAAATTATTTAAACAAAATTTACATTTTTTTATAAAGAAATAAAAAAGTTACAGCAGTTTTTATTTGATTTTTAAGAAAAACGCATTATTTCTAAAAAATAGCGTTTTTTTGATATAATTTTAAAAGTAATCGTCCGAAAAATTTTAAAACTACATTTCTAATTAGATTTCATGAAAATAAAATTATTTAAACAAAATTTACATTTTTTTATAAAGAAATAAAAAAGTTTCTGCAGTTTTTGTGTGATTTTTAAGAAAAACGTTTTTTTGGTATAATTTTAAAAATAATCGACCGAAAAATTTTAAAACTACATTTCTAATTAGATTTCATGAAAATAAAATTATTTAAACAAAATTTACATTTTTTTATAAAGAAATAAAAAAGTTACAGCAGTTTTTGTTTGATTTTTAAGAAAAACGCATTATTTCTAAAAAATAATGTTTTTTTGATATAATTTTAAAAGTAATCGTCCGAAAAATTTTAAAACTACATTTCTAATTAGATTTCATGAAAATAATATTATTTAAACAAAATTTACATTTTTTTATAAAGAAATAAAAAAGTTACAGCAGTTTTAGTTTGATTTTTAAGAAAAACGTTTTTTTGGTATAATTTTAAAAATAATCGACCGAAAAATTTTAAAACTACATTTCTAATTAGATTTCATGAAAATAAAATTATTTAAACAAAATTTACATTTTTTTATAAAGAAATAAAAAAGTTACAGCAGTTTTTGTTTGATTTTTAAGAAAAACGCATTATTTCTAAAAAATAACGTTTTTTTGATATAATTTTAAAAGTAATCGTCCGAAAAATTTTAAAACTACATTTCTAATTAGATTTCATGAAAATAATATTATTTAAACAAAATTTACATTTTTTTATAAAGAAATAAAAAAGTTACAGCAGTTTTTGTTTGATTTTTAAGAAAAACGCATTATTTCTAAAAAATAACGTTTTTTTGATATAATTTTAAAAGTAATCGTCCGAAAAATTTTAAAACTACATTTCTAATTAGATTTCATGAAAATAATATTATTTAAACAAAATTTACATTTTTTTATAAAGAAATAAAAAAGTTTCTGCAGTTTTTGTGTGATTTTTAAGAAAAAAGTTTTTTTGGTATAATTTTAAAAATAATCGACCGAAAAATTTTAAAACTACATTTCTAATTAGATTTCATGAAAATAAAATTATTTAAACAAAATTTACATTTTTTTATAAAGAAATAAAAAAGTTACAGCAGTTTTTGTTTGATTTTTAAGAAAAACGCATTATTTCTAAAAAATAACGTTTTTTTGATATAATTTTAAAAGTAATCGTCCGAAAAATTTTAAAACTACATTTCTAATTAGATTTCATGAAAATAAAATTATTTAAACAAAATTTACATTTGTTTATAAAGAAATAAAAAAGTTTCTGCAGTTTTTGTGTGATTTTTAAGAAAAACGTTTTTTTGGTATAATTTTAAAAATAATCGACCGAAAAATTTTAAAACTACATTTCTAATTAGATTTCATGAAAATAAAATTATTTAAACAAAATTTACATTTTTTTAAAAAGAAATAAAAAAGTTAAAGCAGTTTTTGTTTGATTTTTAAGAAAAACGCATTATTTCTAAAAAATAACGTTTTTTTGATATAATTTTAAAAGTAATCGTCCGAAAAATTTTAAAACTACATTTCTAATTAGATTTCATGAAAATAAAATTATTTAAACAAAATTTACATTTTTTTATAAAGAAATAAAAAAGTTTCTGCAGTTTTTGTGTGATTTTTAAGAAAAACGTTTTTTTGGTATAATTTTAAAAATAATCGACCGAAAAATTTTAAAACTACATTTCTAATTAGATTTCATGAAAATAAAATTATGTAAACAAAATTTACATTTTTTTATAAAGAAATAAAAAAGTTACAGCAGTTTTTGTTTGATTTTTAAGAAAAACGCATTATTTCTAAAAAATAAAGTTTTTTTGATATAATTTTAAAAGTAATCGTCCGAAAAATTTTAAAACTACATTTCTAATTAGATTTCATGAAAATAAAATTATTTAAACAAAATTTACATTTTTTTATAAAGAAATAAAAAAGTTTCTGCAGTTTTTGTGTGATTTTTAAGAAAAACGTTTTTTTGGTATAATTTTAAAAATAATCGACCGAAAAATTTTAAAAGTACATTTCTAATTAGATTTCATGAAAATAAAATTATTTAAACAAAATTTACATTTTTTTATAAAGAAATAAAAAAGTTACAGCAGTTTTTGTTTGATTTTTAAGAAAAACGCATTATTTCTAAAAAATAAAGTTTTTTTGATATAATTTTAAAACTACATTTCTAATTAGATTTCATGAAAATAAAATTATTTAAACAAAATTTACATTTTTTTATAAAGAAATAAAAAAGTTTCTGCAGTTTTTGTGTGATTTTTAAGAAAAACGTTTTTTTGGTATAATTTTAAAAATAATCGACCGAAAAATTTTAAAACTACATTTCTAATTAGATTTCATGAAAATAAAATTATTTAAACAAAATTTACATTTTTTTATAAAGAAATAAAAAAGTTACAGCAGTTTTAGTTTGATTTTTAAGAAAAACGCATTATTTCTAAAAAATAACGTTTTTTTGATATAATTTTAAAAGTAATCGTCCGAAAAATTTTAAAACTACATTTCTAATTAGATTTCATGAAAATAATATTATTTAAACAAAATTTACATTTTTTTATAAAGAAATAAAAAAGTTTCTGCAGTTTTTGTGTGATTTTTAAGAAAAACGTTTTTTTGGTATAATTTTAAAAATAATCGCCCGAAAAATTTTAAAACTACATTTCTAATTAGATTTCATGAAAATAAAATTATTTAAACAAAATTTACATTTTTTTATAAAGAAATAAAAAAGTTACAGCAGTTTTTGTTTGATTTTTAAGAAAAACGCATTATTTCTAAAAAATAACGTTTTTTTGATATAATTTTAAAAGTAATCGTCCGAAAAATTTTAAAACTACATTTCTAATTAGATTTCATGAAAATAATATTATTTAAACAAAATTTACATTTTTTTATAAAGAAATAAAAAAGTTTCTGCAGTTTTTGTGTGATTTTTAAGAAAAACGTTTTTTTGGTATAATTTTAAAAATAATCAACCGAAAAATTTTAAAACTACATTTCTAATTAGATTTCATGAAAATAAAATTATTTAAACAAAATTTACATTTTTTTATAAAGAAATAAAAAAGTTACAGCAGTTTTTGTTTGATTTTTAAGAAAAACGCATTATTTCTAAAAAATAACGTTTTTTGATATAATTTTAAAAGTAATCGTCCGAAAAATTTTAAAACTACATTTCTAATTAGATTTCATGAAAATAATATTATTTAAACAAAATTTACATTTTTTTATAAAGAATTAAAAAAGTTACAGCAGTTTTTGTTTGATTTTTAAGAAAAACGCATTATTTCTAAAAAGTAACGTTTTTTTGATATAATTTTAAAAGTAATCGTCCGAAAAATTTTAAAACTACATTTCTTATTAGATTTCATGAAAATAATATTATTTAAACAAAATTTACATTTTTTTATAAAGAAATAAAAAAGTTTCTGCAGTTTTTGTGTGATTTTTAAGAAAAACGCATTATTTCTAAAAAATAACGTTTTTTTGATATAATTTTAAAAGTAATCGTCCGAAAAATTTTAAAACTACATTTCTAATTAGATTTCATGAAAATAATATTATTTAAACAAAATTTACATTTTTTTATAAAGAAATAAAAAAGTTTCTGCAGTTTTTGTGTGATTTTTAAGAAAAACGTTTTTTTGGTATAATTTTAAAAATAATCGACCGAAAAATTTTAAAACTACATTTCTAATTAGATTTCATGAAAATAATATTATTTAAACAAAATTTACATTTTTTTATAAAGAAATAAAAAAGTTTCTGCAGTTTTTGTGTGATTTTTAAGAAAAACGTTTTTTTGGTATAATTTTAAAAATAATCGACCGAAAAATTTTAAAAGTACATTTCTAATTAGATTTCATGAAAATAAAATTATTTAAACAAAATTTACATTTTTTTATAAAGAAATAAAAAAGTTACAGCAGTTTTTGTTTGATTTTTAAGAAAAACGCATTATTTCTAAAAAATAACGTTTTTTTGATATAGTTTTAAAACTACATTTCTAATTAGATTTCATGAAAATAAAATTATTTAAACAAAATTTACATTTTTTTATAAAGAAATAAAAAAGTTTCTGCAGTTTTTGTGTGATTTTTAAGAAAAACGTTTTTTTGGTATAATTTTAAAAATAATCGACCGAAAAATTTTAAAACTACATTTCTAATTAGATTTCATGAAAATAAAATTATTTAAACAAAATTTACATTTTTTTATAAAGAAATAAAAAAGTTACAGCAGTTTTAGTTTGATTTTTAAGAAAAACGCATTATTTCTAAAAAATAACGTTTTTTTGATATAATTTTAAAAGTAATCGTCCGAAAAATTTTAAAACTACATTTCTAATTAGATTTCATGAAAATAATATTATTTAAACAAAATTTACATTTTTTTATAAAGAAATAAAAAAGTTTCTGCAGTTTTTGTGTGATTTTTAAGAAAAACGTTTTTTTGGTATAATTTTAAAAATAATCGCCCGAAAAATTTTAAAACTACATTTCTAATTAGATTTCATGAAAATAAAATTATTTAAACAAAATTTACATTTTTTTATAAAGAAATAAAAAAGTTACAGCAGTTTTTGTTTGAATTTTAAGAAAAACGCATTATTTCTAAAAAATAACGTTTTTTTGATATAATTTTAAAAGTAATCGTCCGAAAAATTTTAAAACTACATTTCTAATTAGATTTCATGAAAATAATATTATTTAAACAAAATTTACATTTTTTTATAAAGAAATAAAAAAGTTTCTGCAGTTTTTGTGTGATTTTTAAGAAAAACGTTTTTTTGGTATAATTTTAAAAATAATCAACCGAAAAATTTAAAAACTACATTTCTAATTAGATTTCATGAAAATAAAATTATTTAAACAAAATTTACATTTTTTTATAAAGAAATAAAAAAGTTTCTGCAGTTTTTGTGTGATTTTTAAGAAAAACGTTTTTTTGGTATAATTTTAAAAATAATCGACCGAAAAATTTTAAAACTACATTTCTAATTAGATTTCATGAAAATAAAATTATGTAAACAAAATTTACATTTTTTTATAAAGAAATAAAAAAGTTACAGCAGTTTTAGTTTGATTTTTAAGAAAAACGCATTATTTCTAAAAAATAACGTTTTTTTGATATAATTTTAAAAGTAATCGTCCGAAAAATTTTAAAACTACATTTCTAATTAGATTTCATGAAAATAATATTATTTAAACAAAATTTACATTTTTTTATAAAGAAATAAAAAAGTTTCTGCAGTTTTTGTGTGATTTTTAAGAAAAACGTTTTTTTTGGTATAATTTTAAAAATAATCGACCGAAAAATTTTAAAACTACATTTCTAATTAGATTTCATGAAAATAAAATTATTTAAACAAAATTTACATTTTTTTATAAAGAAATAAAAAAGTTACAGCAGTTTTTGTTT
>CAXARA010000775.1:0-19532 GCA_963971135.1 Stenus bimaculatus | reverse complement strand
ATCGACCGAAAAATTTTAAAACTACATTTCTAATTAGATTTCATGAAAATAAAATTATTTAAACAAAATTTACATTTTTTTATAAAGAAATAAAAAAGTTTCAGCAGTTTTTGTTTGATTTTAAGAAAAACGCATTATTTCTAAAAAATAACGTTTTTTTGATATAATTTTAAAAGTAATCGTCCGAAAAATTTTAAAACTACATTTCTAATTAGATTTCATGAAAATAATATTATTTAAACAAAATTTACATTTTTTTATAAAGAAATAAAAAAGTTTCTGCAGTTTTTGTGTGATTTTTAAGAAAAACGTTTTTTTGGTATAATTTTAATAATAATCGACCGACAAATTTTAAAACTACATTTCTAATTAGATTTCATGAAAATAAAATTATTTAAACAAAATTTACATTTTTTTATAAAGAAATAAAAAAGTTACAGCAGTTTTTGTTTGATTTTTAAGAAAAACGCATTATTTCTAAAAAATAACGTTTTTTTGATATAATTTTAAAAGTAATCGTCCGAAAAATTTTAAAACTACATTTCTAATTAGATTTCATGAAAATAAAATTATTTAAACAAAATTTACATTTTTTTATAAAGAAATAAAAAAGTTTCTGCAGTTTTTGTTTGATTTTTAAGAAAAACGTTTTTTTGGTATAATTTTAAAAATAATCGACCGAAAAATTTTAAAACTACATTTCTAATTAGATTTCATGAAAATAAAATTATTTAAACAAAATTTACATTTTTTTATAAAGAAATAAAAAAGTTACAGCAGTTTTTGTTTGATTTTAAGAAAAACGCATTATTTCTAAAAATAACGTTTTTTTGATATAATTTTAAAATTAATCGTCCGAAAAATTTTAAAACTACATTTCTAATTAGATTACATGAAAGTAAAATTATTTAAACAAAATTTACATTTTTTTATAAAGAAATAAAAAAGTTTCTGCAGTTTTTGTGTGATTTTTAAGAAAAACGTTTTTTTGGTATAATTTTAAAAATAATCGACCGAAAAATTTTAAAACTACATTTCTAATTAGATTTCATGAAAATAAAATTATTTAAACAAAATTTACATTTTTTTATAAAGAAATAAAAAAGTTGCAGCAGTTTTTGTTTGATTTTTAAGAAAAACGCATTATTTCTAAAAATAACGTTTTTTTGATATAATTTTAAAAGTAATCGTCCGAAAAATTTTAAAACTACATTTCTAATTAGATTTCATGAAAATAAAATTATTTAAACAAAATTTACATTCTTTTATAAAGAAATAAAAAAGTTTCTGCAGTTTTTGTGTGATTTTTAAGAAAAACGTTTTTTTGGTATAATTTTAAAAATAATCGACCGAAAAATTTTAAAACTACATTTCTAATTAGATTTCATGAAAATAAAATTATTTAAACAAAATTTACATTTTTTTATAAAGAAATAAAAAAGTTACAGCAGTTTTTGTTTGATTTTTAAGAAAAACGCATTATTTCTAAAAAATAATGTTTTTTTGGTATAATTTTAAAAATAATCGACAGAAAAATTTTAAAACTACATTTCTAATTAGATTTCATGAAAATAAAATTATTTAAACAAAATTTACATTTTTTTATAAAGAAATAAAAAAGTTACAGCAGTTTTTGTTTGATTTTTAAGAAAAACGCATTATTTCTAAAAAATAACGTTTTTTTGGTATAATTTCAAAAATAATAGACAGAAAAATTTTAAAACTACATTTCTAATTAGATTTCATGAAAATAAAATTATTTAAACAAAATTTACATTTTTTTATAAAGAAATAAAAAAGTTTCTGCAGTTTTTGTGTGATTTTTAAGAAAAACGTTTTTTTGGTATAATTTTAAAAATAATCGACCGAAAAATTTTAAAACTACATTTCTAATTAGATTTCATGAAAATAAAATTATTTAAACAAAATTTACATTTTTTTATAAAGAAATAAAAAAGTTACAGCAGTTTTTGTTTGATTTTTAAGAAAAACGCATTATTTCTAAAAAATAACGTTTTTTTGATATAATTTTAAAAATAAAATTATTTAAACAAAATTAACATTTTTTTATAAAGAAATAAAAAAGTTACAGCAGTTTTTGTTTGATTTTTAAGAAAAACGCATTATTTCTAAAAAATAACGTTTTTTTGATATAATTTTAAAAGTAATCGTCCGAAAAATTTTAAAACTACATTTCTAATTAGATTTCATGAAAATAATATTATTTAAACAAAATTTACATTTTTTTATAAAGAAATAAAAAAGTTTCTGCAGTTTTTGTGTGATTTTTAAGAAAAACGTTTTTTTGGTATAATTTTAAAAATAATCGACCGAAAAATTTTAAAACTACATTTCTAATTAGATTTCATGAAAATAAAATTATGTAAACAAAATTTACATTTTTTTATAAAGAAATAAAAAAGTTACAGCAGTTTTTGTTTGATTTTTAAGAAAAACGCATTATTTCTAAAAAATAACGTTTTTTTGATATAATTTTAAAAGTAATAGTCCGAAAAATTTTAAAACTACATTTCTAATTAGATTTCATGAAAATAAAATTATATAAACAAAATTTACATTTTTTTATAAAGAAATAAAAAAGTTTCTGCAGTTTTTGTGTGATTTTTAAGAAAAACGTTTTTTTGGTATAATTTTAAAAATAATCGACCGAAAAATTTTAAAACTACATTTCTAATTAGATTTCATGAAAATAAAATTATTTAAACAAAATTTACATTTTTTTATAAAGAAATAAAAAAGTTTCTGCAGTTTTTGTGTGATTTTTAAGAAAAACGTTTTTTTGGTATAATTTTAAAAATAATCGACCGAAAAATTTTAAAACTACATTTCTAATTAGATTTCATGAAAATAAAATTATTTAAACAAAATTTACATTTTTTTATAAAGAAATAAAAAAGTTACAGCAGTTTTTGTTTGATTTTTAAGAAAAACGCATTATTTCTAAAAAATAACGTTTTTTTGATATAATTTTAAAAATAAAATTATTTAAACAAAATTTACATTTTTTTATAAAGAAATAAAAAAGTTACAGCAGTTTTTGTTTGATTTTTAAGAAAAACGCATTATTTCTAAAAAATAACGTTTTTTTGATATAATTTTAAAAGTAATCGTCCGAAAAATTTTAAAACTACATTTCTAATTAGATTTCATGAAAATAATATTATTTAAACAAAATTTACATTTTTTTATAAAGAAATAAAAAAGTTACAGCAGTTTTTGTTTGATTTTTAAGGAAAACGCATTATTTCTAAAAAATAACGTTTTTTTGATATAATTTTAAAAGTAATCGTCCGAAAAATTTTAAAACTACATTTCTAATTAGATTTCATGAAAATAATATTATTTAAACAAAATTTACATTTTTTTATAAAGAAATAAAAAAGTTTCTGCAGTTTTTGTGTGATTTTTAAGAAAAACGTTTTTTTGGTATAATTTTAAAAATAATCGGCCGAAAAATTTTAAAACTACATTTCTAATTAGATTTCATGAAAATAAAATTATTTAAACAAAATTTACATTTTTTTATAAAGAAATAAAAAAGTTACAGCAGTTTTTGTTTGATTTTTAAGAAAAACGCATTATTTCTAAAAAATAACGTTTTTTTGATATAATTTTAAAAGTAATAGTCCGAAAAATTTTAAAACTACATTTCTAATTAGATTTCATGAAAATAAAATTATTTAAACAAAATTTACACTTTTTTATAAAGAAATAAAAAAGTTACAGCAGTTTTAGTTTGATTTTTAAGAAAAACGCATTATTTCTAAAAAATAACGTTTTTTTGATATAATTTTAAAAGTAATCGTCCGAAAAATTTTAAAACTACATTTCTAATTAGATTTCATGAAAATAAAATTATTTAAACAAAATTTACATTTTTTTATAAAGAAATAAAAAAGTTTCTGCAGCTTTTGTGTGATTTTTAAGAAAAACGTTTTTTTGGTATAATTTTAAAAATAATCGACCGAAAAATTTTAAAACTACATTTCTAATTGGATTTCATGAAAATAAAATTATTTAAACAAAATTTACATTTTTTTATAAAGAAATAAAAAAGTTGCTGCAGTTTTTGTGTGATTTTTAAGAAAAACGTTTTTTTGGTATAATTTTAAAAATAATCGACCGAAAAATTTTAAAACTACATTTCTAATTAGATTTCATGAAAATAAAATTATTTAAACAAAATTTACATTTTTTTATAAAGAAATAAAAAAGTTTCAGCAGTTTTTGTTTGATTTTTAAGAAAAACGCATTATTTCTAAAAAATAACGTTTTTTTGATATAATTTTAAAAGTAATCGTCCGAAAAATTTTAAAACTACATTTCTAATTAGATTTCATGAAAATAATATTATTTAAACAAAATTTACATTTTTTTATAAAGAAATAAAAAAGTTTCTGCAGTTTTTGTGTGATTTTTAAGAAAAACGTTTTTTTGGTATAATTTTAAAAATAATCGACCGAAAAATTTTAAAACTACATTTCCAATTAGATTTCATGAAAATAAAATTATTTAAACAAAATTTACATTTTTTTATAAAGAAATAAAAAAGTTACAGCAGTTTTTGTTTGATTTTTAAGAAAAACGCATTATTTCAAAAAAATAACGTTTTTTTGATATAATTTTAAAAGTAATCGTCCGAAAAATTTTAAAACTATATTTCTAATTAGATTTCATGAAAATAAAATTATTTAAACAAAATTTACATTTTTTTATAAAGAAATAAAAAAGTTTCTGCAGTTTTTGTTTGATTTTTAAGAAAAACGTTTTTTTGGTATAATTTTAAAAATAATCGACCGAAAAATTTTAAAACTACATTTCTAATTAGATTTCATGAAAATAAAATTATTTAAACAAAATTTACATTTTTTTATAAAGAAATAAAAAAGTTACAGCAGTTTTTGTTTGATTTTTAAGAAAAACGCATTATTTCTAAAAAATAACGTTTTTTTGATATAATTTTAAAATTAATCGTCCGAAAAATTTTAAAACTACATTTCTAATTAGATTACATGAAAGTAAAATTATTTAAACAAAATTTACATTTTTTTATAAAGAAATAAAAAAGTTTCTGCAGTTTTTGTGTGATTTTTAAGAAAAACGTTTTTTTGGTATAATTTTAAAAATAATCGACCGAAAAATTTTAAAACTACATTTCTAATTAGATTTCATGAAAATAAAATTATTTAAACAAAATTTACATTTTTTTATAAAGAAATAAAAAAGTTGCAGCAGTTTTTGTTTGATTTTTAAGAAAAACGCATTATTTCTAAAAAATAACGTTTTTTTGATATAATTTTAAAAGTAATCGTCCGAAAAATTTTAAAACTATGTTAATGGGTCTCCCGTCATATCTGCAAAAAATAATATAAGCATTTCAAAAAACTAGATTCTATCCAACAGACCTACCTTAATATTTGTTACCAAAATGTTCGGGGCCTCAACTCGAAAACAGCCGAATTTTACACTAACGTCACTATTAATAATTATGATGTCATATGTCTATCGGAAACTTGGTTGACTGCTGGTGTGTCTAATTGTGAACTTTTTCCGAGTCAATATAATGTTTATCGTTGTGATCGTCTAAAACAAAGAGGAGGAGGCGTCCTTTTATCTGTTAACTCTAAATGGAGGAGTGGGCTAGTAGATATTACTTGTGAAAATAATAAGTTTGAGCTGTCTGCAGTGAAGTTGCACTTAGAGAAAAAATCAATAATAATTGTGTGCTTATATATTCCTCCATCCCAGCCAGTAGATATTTATGAGCAACTTTTTCATCTTCTTGATAAGGTCTTACACCTTGAAAGTGAAGTCGTAATTGTAGGAGACTTTAATATCCCGGAATACTATGGGTACACAGCAGGAGTGAACTTTGATCAAATTTCCAGTCAACAATTTATCTTGCTAGACAACTTTGTGAACTTCTGGAATCTAAGTCAAAGCAATCTTGTTCCTAATGTAAATAATAGAATCCTTGATTTATGTTTACATTCGCCAGGCATAACATGCTATACTAACCGTCATATTGATAGTTTCGTTGCTGAAGATGGCCACCACCCCACATTACTTGTGAAGGTTGGTATTCCAACTACAATTAACCACAACTTTCGAAATACATCTGCTGAAAACAGAAACTACAACTTTAAGAAAGCTAACTTAGAGGGACTATATTTGGCTCTTTGTGATGTTGAATGGGAGACACTCTACTGCACCAATGATGTTTCTAAGGCATGTGACATTATTTATTCTGTTCTTTGTGATTTATTTGATTCATTTGTGCCTTTGTATAAGAAAAGGAATATTAACAGTACATATCCTCCTTGGTTTAACAGCAATATTGTTCAAACGATGAAGCTAAAAGATCGGCTTAGAGCGAAATATTTGAAGTCATCGCGTGAGGAACACAAAAGAGAGTTTGAGGAGTTAAGACATGAGCTAAATTATCTAGTCAGGAATGCTAAACGTTTCTATGTAAGGAATGCTGAGAGTAATATTAATAAGGATCCTAAAGCACTATGGAACTTTGTTGACTCTTTAAAGAACACATCAAGGATTCCTGGGATTATGCACTTGGATGAGAAGATTCTGGCTGAGGATAACGATATTGTAAATGGTTTTGCTACATATTTTAACAGTGTTTATGAGGATGTGCCGACCAAACCATTAAAGAAATCCCGACTTTCCAGACTAGGGGACTATCTAATTGATGAAGAAATTGTTTTGTCTACGTTAAAAAAGCTGAAGCCTGCACTCACAATGGGTTTAGATCAAGTCCCTTCATTTTTCTTAAAGGACTGTGCTCCCTTGTTATCAAAACCGCTGACGTTTGTTTACAACTTGATCCTAAAGAATGGAGAATTTCCTGCACTGTGGAAAAATGTGAAGGTTTGTCCGGTTTTTAAATCAGGTGACAGATCCAATGTTGCCAACTACAGACCTATTGCCCTGATCAGCAACTTTTCAAAAGTCTTCGAATCCATCTTAGCCGATAGGATCATGTGCTTGGTTAGGCCGCGGATTTCCAATAGTCAACATGGATTTCTTGCTAAACGTTCTACTGCGACGAATCTAATGGGTGTGACTCAATTTATCTCTGAGAAGCTAGAAGAGAACTCACAGGTCGATGTGATATACACCGATCTAAGTAAGGCGTTCGACAAGATTTGCCACGAAATTCTTATTGCTAAGCTACAGTCGTTTGGTGTATACAATAATGTAATTAATGTCATTGAATCGTATCTACAGGATAGAAAGCAGATTGTTACTTATTGCAATGTAAGATCGTGGAGTTATATACCTAGTAGTGGTGTGCCTCAGGGATCCAATCTTGGACCACTTTTGTTTCTCATTTATATTGACGATGTCTGTGAGATTCTAGACTCGTTTGAGCTTTTGTTTGCGGATGATTTGAAACTTATTAAGGAGATTAGAAATGAAACGGATGCGTCTATACTTCAAAAAGATTTGGATAGTCTACAAACCTGGTGTGAAACGAATAGACTTAAGCTAAATGTCAGTAAATGCTGTGTGATGTCGTATACTAGGAGGAATCAGTGCTTAAAGTTTACGTATAATATAAACAATGTTGATCTAGTTAGGGTTGATAATCTTAAAGACTTAGGTGTTATTTTTGATCCAAAACTAAATTTTAACAATCACATAATGATGCTAAATAAAAGTTGTTTTCGTTCTCTAGGTTTCATTATAAGAAACGCTCGCGATTTTTCAAATATTAAGACGTTGGAGACTCTATACAATGCGTACGTAATGTCAAAGCTTGAATATTGTTTTGTGGTGTGGACCCCATGTTATTTAAAGTATATTAACTTATTGGAAAGTGTGCAAAAGAAATTTTTGCGATACTTATATTTTTGGAAGCATGGTACCTACCCTGATTATATTATTACATATACTGAATTGTTAACTGAATTTGGATATATATCAATCCAGCAGAGACACAAATATTTAAGCGCATGCTATCTGTTTAAGTTGATAAATAATTTCATAGATGATCCCTTAACGCTATCAAAGTTTAACTTTCATATTCCTCGCTTATCAATAAGACACTGTGCAACTTTTTATACTAATACTTCGCATACAACCCACTATAGCAACTCACCAGTGAATCGTTTGTCAAAAATTTATAATGAGATGCAAAGTTGTGTTGATATCTTTGGAGATAATTTTAATAATTTCAAAAAATCTTTATCGGAAGCTATTGTGTAAAATGTTTTCTGTAATTTTAAGCTCTATTATGTTTATGTTCATTATGTTCTCATTGTGTTCAATCCTTTATATATGTATACCTATATCTAACTATTATTCTAATATTTTAATTTTATATTCACTTTTATATAAGCGTTATTATGAAAACGAATAGTATTTACATTATCCTGTAATTGGACCATTGGTCTGTTGGAAAATAAAGATTTATTTATTTATTTATTTATTTATTTATTTAAAACTACATTTCTAATTAGATTTCATGAAAATAAAATTATTTAAACAAAATTTACATTTTTTTATAAAGAAATAAAAAAGTTACAGCAGTTTTTGTTTGATTTTTAAGAAAAACGCATTATTTCTAAAAAATAATGTTTTTTTGGTATAATTTTAAAAATAATCGACAGAAAAATTTTAAAACTACATTTCTAATTAGATTTCATGAAAATAAAATTATTTAAACAAAATTTACATTTTTTTATAAAGAAATAAAAAAGTTACAGCAGTTTTTGTTTGATTTTTAAGAAAAACGCATTATTTCTAAAAAATAACGTTTTTTTGGTATAATTTCAAAAATAATAGACAGAAAAATTTTAAAACTACATTTCTAATTAGATTTCATGAAAATAAAATTATTTAAACAAAATTTACATTTTTTTATAAAGAAATAAAAAAGTTTCTGCAGTTTTTGTGTGATTTTTAAGAAAAACGTTTTTTTGGTATAATTTTAAAAATAATCGACCGAAAAATTTTAAAACTACATTTCTAATTAGATTTCATGAAAATAAAATTATTTAAACAAAATTTACATTTTTTTATAAAGAAATAAAAAAGTTACAGCAGTTTTTGTTTGATTTTTAAGAAAAACGCATTATTTCTAAAAAATAACGTTTTTTTGATATAATTTTAAAAATAAAATTATTTAAACAAAATTTACATTTTTTTATAAAGAAATAAAAAAGTTACAGCAGTTTTTGTTTGATTTTTAAGAAAAACGCATTATTTCTAAAAAATAACGTTTTTTTGATATAATTTTAAAAGTAATCGTCCGAAAAATTTTAAAACTACATTTCTAATTAGATTTCATGACAATAATATTATTTAAACAAAATTTACATTTTTTTATAAAGAAATAAAAAAGTTTCTGCAGTTTTTGTGTGATTTTTAAGAAAAACGTTTTTTTGGTATAATTTTAAAAATAATCGACCGAAAAATTTTAAAACTACATTTCTAATTAGATTTCATGAAAATAAAATTATGTAAACAAAATTTACATTTTTTTATAAAGAAATAAAAAAGTTACAGCAGTTTTTGTTTGATTTTTAAGAAAAACGCATTATTTCTAAAAAATAACGTTTTTTTGATATAATTTTAAAAGTAATAGTCCGAAAAATTTTAAAACTACATTTCTAATTAGATTTCATGAAAATAAAATTATATAAACAAAATTTACATTTTTTTATAAAGAAATAAAAAAGTTACAGCAGTTTTAGTTTGATTTTTAAGAAAAACGCATTATTTCTAAAAAATAACGTTTTTTTGATATAATTTTAAAAGTAATCGTCCGAAAAATTTTAAAACTACATTTCTAATTAGATTTCATGAAAATAAAATTATTTAAACAAAATTTACATTTTTTTATAAAGAAATAAAAAAGTTTCTGCAGCTTTTGTGTGATTTTTAAGAAAAACGTTTTTTTGGTATAATTTTAAAAATAATCGACCGAAAAATTTTAAAACTACATTTCTAATTAGATTTCATGAAAATAAAATTATTTAAACAAAATTTACATTTTTTTATAAAGAAATAAAAAAGTTTCTGCAGTTTTTGTGTGATTTTTAAGAAAAACGTTTTTTTGGTATAATTTTAAAAATAATCGACCGAAAAATTTTAAAACTACATTTCTAATTAGATTTCATGAAAATAAAATTATTTAAACAAAATTTACATTTTTTTATAAAGAAATAAAAAAGTTACAGCAGTTTTTGTTTGATTTTTAAGAAAAACGCATTATTTCTAAAAAATAACGTTTTTTTGATATAATTTTAAAAGTAATCGTCCGAAAAATTTTAAAACTACATTTCTAATTAGATTTCATGAAAATAATATTATTTAAACAAAATTTACATTTTTTTATAAAGAAATAAAAAAGTTACAGCAGTTTTTGTTTGATTTTTAAGAAAAACGCATTATTTCTAAAAAATAACGTTTTTTTGATATAATTTTAAAAGTAATCTTCCGAAAAATTTTAAAACTACATTTCTAATTAGATTTCATGAAAATAATATTATTTAAACAAAATTTACATTTTTTTATAAGGAAATAAAAAAGTTTCTGCAGTTTATGTGTGATTTTTAAGAAAAACGTTTTTTTGGTATAATTTTAAAAATAATCGACCGAAAAATTTTAAAACTACATTTCTAATTAGATTTCAAGAAAATAAAATTATTTAAACAAAATTTACATTTTTTTATAAAGAAAAAAAAAAGTTACAGCAGTTTTTGTTTGATTTTTAAGAAAAACGCATTATTTCTAAAAAATAACGTTTTTTTGATATAATTTTAAAAGTAATCGTCCGAAAAATTTTAAAACTACATTTCTAATTAGATTTCATGAAAATAAAATTATTTAAACAAAATTTACATTTTTTTATAAAGAAATAAAAAAGTTTCTGCAGTTTTTGTGTGATTTTTAAGAAAAACGTTTTTTTGGTATAATTTTAAAAATAATCGACCGAAAAATTTTAAAACTACATTTCTAATTAGATTTAATGAAAATAAAATTATTTAAATAAAATTTACATTTTTTTATAAAGAAATAAAAAAGTTACAGCAGTTTTTGTTTGATTTTTAAGAAAAACGCATTATTTCTAAAAAATAACGTTTTTTTGATATAATTTTAAAAGTAATCGTCCGAAAAATTTTAAAACTACATTTCTAATTAGATTACATGAAAATAAAATTATTTAAACAAAATTTACATTTTTTTATAAAGAAATAAAAAAGTTTCTGCAGTTTTTGTGTGATTTTTAAGAAAAACGTTTTTTTGGTATAATTTTAAAAATAATCGACCGAAAAATTTTAAAACTACATTTCTAATTAGATTTCATGAAAATAAAATTATTTAAACAAAATTTACATTTTTTTATAAGGAAATAAAAAAGTTTCTGCAGTTTTTTTTGTGATTTTTAAGAAAAACGTTTTTTTGGTATAATTTTAAAAATAATCGACCGAAAAATTTTAAAACTACATTTCTAATTAGATTTCATGAAAATAAAATTATTTAAATAAAATTAACATTTTTTTATAAAGAAATAAAAAAGTTACAGCAGTTTTTGTTTGATTTTTAAGAAAAACGCATTATTTCTAAAAAATAACGTTTTTTTGATATAATTTTAAAAGTAATAGTCCGAAAAATTTTAAAACTACGTTTCTAATTAGATTTCATGAAAATAAAATTATTTAAACAAACTTTACATTTTTTTATAAAGAAATAAAAAAGTTACAGCAGTTTTTGTTTGATTTTTAAGAAAAACGCATTATTTCTAAAAAATAACGTTTTTTTGATATAATTTTAAAAGTAATCGTCCGAAAAATTTTAAAACTACATTTCTAATTAGATTTCATGAAAATAATATTATTTAAACAAAATTTACATTTTTTTATAAAGAAATAAAAAAGTTTCTGCAGTTTTTGTGTGATTTTTAAGAAAAACGTTTTTTTGGTATAATTTTAAAAATAATCGACCGAAAAATTTTAAAACTACATTTCTAATTAGATTTCATAAAAATAAAATTATTTAAACAAAATTTACATTTTTTTATAAAGAAATAAAAAAGTTACAGCAGTTTTTGTTTGATTTTTAAGAAAAACGCATTATTTCTAAAAAATAACGTTTTTTTGATATAATTTTAAAAGTAATCGTCCGAAAAATTTTAAAACTACATTTCTAATTAGATTTCATGAAAATAAAATTATTTAAACAAAATTTACATTTTTTTATAAAGAAATAAAAAAGTTTCTGCAGTTTTTGTGTGATTTTTAAGAAAAACGTTTTTTTGGTATAATTTTAAAAATAATCGACCGAAAAATTTTAAAACTACATTTCTAATTAGATTTCATGAAAATAAAATTATTTAAACAAAATTTACATTTTTTTATAAAGAAATAAAAAAGTTACAGCAGTTTTTGTTTGATTTTTAAGAAAAACGCATTATTTCTAAAAAATAACGTTTTTTTGATATAATTTTAAAAGTAATCATCCGAAAAATTTTAAAACTACATTTCTAATTAGATTACATGAAAATAAAATTATTTAAACAAAATTTACATTTTTTTATAAAGAAATAAAAAAGTTTCTGCAGTTTTTGTGTGATTCTTAAGAAAAACGTTTTTTTGGTATAATTTTAAAAATAATCGACCGAAAAATTTTAAAACTACATTTCCAATTAGATTTCATGAAAATAAAATTATTTAAACAAAATTTACATTTTTTTATAAAGAAATAAAAAAGTTACAGCAGTTTTTGTTTGATTTTTAAGAAAAACGCATTATTTCTAAAAAATAAAGTTTTTTTGATATAATTTTAAAAGTAATCGTCCGAAAAATTTTAAAACTACATTTCTAATTAGATTTCATGAAAATAAAATTATTTAAACAAAATTTACATTTTTTTATAAAGAAATAAAAAAGTTTCTGCAGTTTTTGTGTGATTTTTAAGAAAAACGTTTTTTTGGTATAATTTTAAAAATAATCGACCGAAAAATTTTAAAACTACATTTCTAATTAGATTTCATGAAAATAAAATTATTTAAACAAAATTTACATTTTTTTATAAAGAAATAAAAAAGTTACAGCAGTTTTTGTTTGATTTTTAAGAAAAACGCATTATTTCTAAAAAATAACGTTTTTTTGATATAATTTTAAAAGTAATCGTCCGAAAAATTTTAAAACTACATTTCTAATTAGATTTCATGAAAATAATATTATTTAAACAAAATTTACATTTTTTTATAAAGAAATAAAAAAGTTACAGCAGTTTTTGTTTGATTTTTAAGAAAAACGCATTATTTCTAAAAAATAACGTTTTTTTGATATAATTTTAAAAGTAATCGTCCGAAAAATTTTAAAACTACATTTCTAATTAGATTTCATGAAAGTAATATTATTTAAACAAAATTTACATTTTTTTATAAAGAAATAAAAAAGTTTCTGCAGTTTTTGTGAGATTTTTAAGAAAAAGGTTTTTTTGGTATAATTTTAAAAATAATCGACCGAAAAATTTTAAAACTACATTTCTAATTAGATTTCATGAAAATAACATTATTTAAACAAAATTTACATTTTTTTATAAAGAAATAAAAAAGTTACAGCAGTTTTTGTTTGATTTTTAAGAAAAACGCATTATTTCTAAATAATAACGTTTTTTTGATATAATTTTAAAAGTAATCGTCCGAAAAATTTTAAAACTACATTCCTAATTAGATTTCATGAAAATAAAATTATTTAAACAAAATTTACATTTTTTTATAAAGAAATAAAAAAGTTTCTGCAGTTTTTGTGTGATTTTTAAGAAAAACGTTTTTTTGGTATAATTTTAAAAATAATCGACCGAAAAATTTTAAAACTACATTTCTAATTAGATTTCATGAAAATAAAATTATTTAAACAAAATTTACATTTTTTTATAAAGAAATAAAAAAGTTACAGCAGTTTTTGTTTGATTTTTAAGAAAAACGCATTATTTCTAAAAAATAACGTTTTTTTGATATAATTTTAAAAGTAATCGTCCGAAAAATTTTAAAACTACATTTCTAATTAGATTTCATGAAAATAATATTATTTAAACAAAATTTACATTTTTTTATAAAGAAATAAAAAAGTTTCTGCAGTTTTTGTGTGATTTTTAAGAAAAACGTTTTTTTGGTATAATTTTAAAAATAATCGACCGAAAAATTTTAAAACAACATTTCTAATTAGATTTCATGAAAATAAAATTATTTAAACAAAATTTACATTTTTTTATAAAGAAATAAAAAAGTTTCTGCAGTTTTTGTGTGATTTTTAAGAAAAACGTGTTTTTGGTATAATTTTAAAAATAATCGACCGAAAAATTTTAAAACTACATTTCTAATTAGATTTCATGAAAATAAAATTATTTAAACAAAATTTACATTTTTTTATAAAGAAATAAAAAAGTTACAGCAGTTTTAGTTTGATTTTTAAGAAAAACGCATTATTTCTAAAAAATAACGTTTTTTTGATATAATTTTAAAAGTAATCGTCCGAAAAATTTTAAAACTACATTTCTAATTAGATTTCATGAAAATAAAATTATTTAAACAAAATTTACATTTTTTTATAAAGAAATAAAAAAGTTTCTGCAGTTTTTGTGTGATTTTTAAGAAAAACGTTTTTTTGGTATAATTTTAAAAATAATCGACCGAAAAATTTTAAAACTACATTTCTAATTAGATTTCATGAAAATAATATTATTTAAACAAAATTTACATTTTTTTATAAAGAAATAAAAAAGTTACAGCAGTTTTAGTTTGATTTTAAGAAAAACGCATTATTTCTAAAAAATAACGTTTTTTTGATATAATTTTAAAAGTAATCGTCCGAAAAATTTTAAAACTACATTTCTAATTAGATTTCATGAAAATAAAATTATTTAAACAAAATTTACATTTTTTTATAAAGAAATAAAAAAGTTTCTGCAGTTTTAGTTTGATTTTTAAGAAAAACGCATTATTTCTAAAAAATAACGTTTTTTTTGATATAATTTTAAAAGTAATCGTCCGAAAAATTTTAAAACTAGATTTCTAATTAGATTTCATGAAAATGAAATTATTTAAACAAAATTTACATTTTTTTATAAAGAAATAAAAAAGTTTCTGCAGTTTTTGTGTGATTTTTAAGAAAAACGTTTTTTTGGTATAATTTTAAAAATAATCGACCGAAAAATTTTAAAACTACATTTCTAATTAGATTTCATGAAAATAAAACTATTTAAACAAAAATTACATTTTTTTATAAAGAAATAAAAAAGTTACAGCAGTTTTTGTTTGATTTTTAAGAAAAACGCATTATTTCTAAAAAATAACGTTTTTTTGATATAATTTTAAAAGTAATCGTCCGAAAAATTTTAAAACTACATTTCTAATTAGATTTCATGAAAATAAAATTATTTAAACAAAATTTACATTTTTTTATAAAGAAATAAAAAAGTTTCTGCAGTTTTTGTGTGATTTTTAAGAAAAACGTTTTTTTGGTATAATTTTAAAAATAATCGACCGAAAAATTTTAAAACTACATTTCTAATTAGATTTCATGAAAATAAAATTATTTAAACAAAATTTACATTTTTTTATAAAGAAATAAAAAAGTTACAGCAGTTTTTGTTTGATTTTAAGAAAAACGCATTATTTCTAAAAAATAAAGTTTTTTTGATATAATTTTAAAAGTAATTGTCCGAAAAATTTTAAAACTACATTTCTAATTAGGTTTCATGAAAATAAAATTATTTAAACAAAATTTACATTTTTTTATAAAGAAATAAAAAAGTTTCTGCAGTTTTTGTGTGATTTTTAAGAAAAACGTTTTTTTGGTATAATTTTAAAAATAATCGACCGAAAAATTTTAAAACTACATTTCTAATTAGATTTCATGAAAATAAAATTATTTAAACAAAATTTACATTTTTTTATAAAGAAATAAAAAAGTTACAGCAGTTTTTGTTTGATTTTTAAGAAAAACGCATTATTTCTAAAAAATAACGTTTTTTTGATATAATTTTAAAAGTAATCGTCCGAAAAATTTTAAAACTACATTTCTAATTAGATTTCATAAAAATAAAATTATTTAAACAAAATCTACATTTTTTTATAAAGAAATAAAAAAGTTTCTGCAGTTTTTGTGTGATTTTTAAGAAAAACGTTTTTTTGGTATAATTTTAAAAATAATCGACCGAAAAATTTTAAAACTACATTTCTAATTAGATTTCATGAAAATAAAATTATTTAAACAAAATTTACATTTTTTTATAAAGAAATAAAAAAGTTACAGCAGTTTTTGTTTGATTTTTAAGAAAAACGCATTATTTCTAAAAAATAAAGTTTTTTTGATATAATTTTAAAAGTAATCGTCCGCAAAATTCTAAAACTACATTTCTAATTAGATTTCATGAAAATAAAATTATTTAAACAAAATTTACATTTTTTTATAAAGAAATAAAAAAGTTTCTGCAGTTTTTGTGTGATTTTTAAGAAAAGCGTTTTTTTGGTATAATTTTAAAATTAATCGACCGAAAAATTTTAAAACTACATTTCTAATTAGATTTCATGAAAATAAAATTATTTAAACAAAATTTACATTTTTTTATAAAGAAATAAAAAAGTTTCTGCAGTTTTTGTGTGATTTTTAAGAAAAACGTTTTTTTTGGTATAATTTTAAAAATAATCGACCGAAAAATTTTAAAACTACATTTCTAATTAGATTTCATGAAAATAAAATTATTTAAACAAAATTTACATTTTTTTATAAAGAAATAAAAAAGTTACAGCAGTTTTTGTTTGATTTTTAAGAAAAACGCATTATTTCTAAAAAATAACGTTTTTTTGATATAATTTTAAAAGTAATCGTCCGAAAAATTTTTAAACTACATTTCTAATTAGATTTCATGAAAATAATATTATTTAAACAAAATTTACATTTTTTTATAAAGAAATAAAAAAGTTACAGCAGTTTTAGTTTGATTTTTAAGAAAAACGTTTTTTTGGTATAATTTTAAAAATAATCGACCGAAAAATTTTAAAACTACATTTCTAATTAGATTTCATGAAAATAAAATTATTTAAACAAAATTTACATTTTTTTATAAAGAAATAAAAAAGTTACAGCAGTTTTTGTTTGATTTTTAAGAAAAACGCATTATTTCTAAAAAATAACGTTTTTTTGATATAATTTTAAAAATAATCGACCGAAAAATTTTAAAACTACATTTCTAATTAGATTTCATAAAAATAAAATTATTTAAACAAAATTTACATTTTTTTATAAAGAAATAAAAAAGTTACAGCAGTTTTAGTTTGATTTTTAAGAAAAACGTTTTTTTGGTATAATTTTAAAAATAATCGACCGAAAAATTTTAAAACTACATTTCTAATTAGATTTCATGAAAATAAAATTATTTAAACAAAATTTACATTTTTTTATAAAGAAATAAAAAAGTTTCTGCAGTTTTTGTGTGATTTTTAAGAAAAACGTTTTTTTGGTATAATTTTAAAAATAATCGACCGAAAAATTTTAAAACTACATTTCTAATTAGATTTCATGAAAATAAAATTATTTAAACAAAATTTACATTTTTTTATAAAGAAATAAAAAAGTTACAGCAGTTTTTGTTTGATTTTTAAGAAAAACGCATTATTTCTAAAAAATAACGTTTTTTTGATATAATTTTAAAAGTAATCGTCCGAAAAATTTTAAAACTACATTTCTAATTAGATTTCATGAAAATAAAATTATTTAAACAAAATTTACATTTTTTTATAAAGAAATAAAAAAGTTTCTGCAGTTTTTGTGTGATTTTTAAGAAAAACGTTTTTTTGGTATAATTTTAAAAATAATCGACCGAAAAATTTTAAAACTACATTTCTAATTAGATTTCATGAAAATAAAATTATTTAAACAAAATTTACATTTTTTTATAAAGAAATAAAAAAGTTACAGCAGTTTTTGTTTGATTTTTAAGAAAAACGCATTATTTCTAAAAAATAACGTTTTTTTGATATAATTTTAAAAGTAATCGTCCGAAAAATTTTAAAACTACATTTCTAATTAGATTTCATGAAAATAAAATTATTTAAACAAAATCTACATTTTTTTATAAAGAAATAAAAAAGTTTCTGCAGTTTTTGTGTGATTTTTAAGAAAAACGTTTTTTTGGTATAATTTTAAAAATAATCGACCGAAAAATTTTAAAACTACATTTCTAATTAGATTTCATGAAAATAAAATTATTTAAACAAAATTTACATTTTTTTATAAAGAAATAAAAAAGTTACAGCAGTTTTTGTTTGATTTTTAAGAAAAACGCATTATTTCTAAAAAATAAAGTTTTTTTGATATAATTTTAAAAGTAATCGTCCGAAAAAATTTAAAACTACATTTCTAATTAGACTTCATGAAAATAAAATTATTTAAACAAAATTTACATTTTTTATAAAGAAATAAAAAAGTTTCTGCAGTTTTTGTGTGATTTTTAAGAAAAACGTTTTTTTGGTATAATTTTAAAAATAATCGACCGAAAAATTTTAAAACTACATTTCTAATTAGATTTCATGAAAATAAAATTATTTAAACAAAATTTTTATTTTTTTATAAAGAAATAAAAAAGTTACAGCAGTTTTAGTTTGATTTTTAAGAAAAACGCATTATTTCTATAAAATAACGTTTTTTTGATATAATTTTAAAAGTAATCGTCCGAAAAATTTTAATTTCTAATTAGATTTCATGAAAATAATATTATTTAAACAAAATTTACATTTTTTTATAAAGAAATAAAAAAGTTTCAGCAGTTTTTGTGTGATTTTTAAGAAAAACGTTTTTTTGGTATAATTTTAAAAATAATCGACCGAAAAATTTTAAAACTACATTTCTAATTAGATTTCATGAAAATAAAATTATTTAAACAAAATTTACATTTTTTTATAAAGAAATAAAAAAGTTACAGCAGTTTTAGTTTGATTTTTAAGAAAAACGCATTATTTCTAAAAAATAACGTTTTTTTGATATAATTTTAAAAGTAATCGTCCGAAAAATTTTAAGACTACATTTTTAATTAGATTTCATGAAAATAATATTATTTAAACAAAATTTACATTTTTTTATAAAGAAATAAAAAAGTTTCTGCAGTTTTTGTGTGATTTTAAGAAAAACGTTTTTTTGGTATAATTTTAAAAATAATCGACCGAAAAATTTTAAAACTACATTTCTAATTAGATTTCATGAAAATAAAATTATTTAAACAAAATTTACATTTTTTTATAAAGAAATAAAAAAGTTACAGCAGTTTTTGTTGATTTTTAAGAAAAACGCATTATTTCTAAAAATAAAGTTTTTTTGATATAATTTTAAAAGTAATCGTCCGAAAAATTTTAAAACTACATTTCTAATTAGATTTCATGAAAATAATATTATTTAAACAAAATTTACATTTTTTATAAAGAAATAAAAAAGTTACAGCAGTTTTAGTTTGATTTTTAAGAAAAACGTTTTTTTTGGTAT
>CAXARA010000774.1:0-14138 GCA_963971135.1 Stenus bimaculatus | reverse complement strand
TTTTTGGTATAATTTTAAAAATAATCTACCGAAAAAATTTAAAACTACATTTCTAATTAGATTTCATGAAAATAAAATTATTTAAACAAAATTTACATTTTTTTATAAAGAAATAAAAAAGTTACAGCAGTTTTTGTTTGATTTTTAAGAAAAACGCATTATTTCTAAAAAATAACGTTTTTTTGGTATAATTTTAAAAATAATCGACAGAAAAATTTTAAAACTACATTTCTAATTAGATTTCATGAAAATAAAATTATTTAAACAAAATTTACATTTTTTTATAAAGAAATAAAAAAGTTACAGCAGTTTTTGTTTGATTTTTAAGAAAAACGCATTATTTCTAAAAAATAACGTTTTTTTGGTATAATTTCAAAAATAATAGACAGAAAAATTTTAAAACTACATTTCTAATTAGATTTCATGAAAATAAAATTATTTAAACAAAATTTACATTTTTTTATAAAGAAATAAAAAAGTTTCTGCAGTTTTTGTGTGATTTTTAAGAAAAACGTTTTTTTGGTATAATTTTAAAAATAATCGACCGAAAAATTTTAAAACTACATTTCTAATTAGATTTCATGAAAATAAAATTATTTAAACAAAATTTACATTTTTTTATAAAGAAATAAAAAAGTTACAGCAGTTTTTGTTTGATTTTTAAGAAAAACGCATTATTTCTAAAAAATAACGTTTTTTTGATATAATTTTAAAAGTAATCGTCCGAAAAATTTTAAAACTACATTTCTAATTAGATTTCATGAAAATAAAATTATTTAAACAAAATTTACATTTTTTTATAAAGAAATAAAAAAGTTTCTGCAGTTTTTGTGTGATTTTTAAGAAAAATGTTTTTTTGGTATAATTTTAAAAATAATCGACCGAAAAATTTTAAAACTACATTTCTAATTAGATTTCATGAAAATAAAATTATTTAAACAAAATTTACATTTTTTTATAAAGAAATAAAAAAGTTTCTGCAGTTTTAGTTTGATTTTTAAGAAAAACGCATTATTTCTAAAAAATAACGTTTTTTTTGATATAATTTTAAAAGTAATCGTCCGAAAAATTTTAAAACTACATTTCTAATTAGATTTCATGAAAATAAAATTATTTAAACAAAATTTACATTTTTTTATAAAGAAATAAAAAAGTTTCTGCAGTTTTTGTGTGATTTTTAAGAAAAATGTTTTTTTGGTATAATTTTAAAAATAATCGACCGAAAAATTTTAAAACTACATTTCTAATTAGATTTCATGAAAATAAAATTATTTAAACAAAATTTACATTTTTTTATAAAGAAATAAAAAAGTTACAGCAGTTTTTGTTTGATTTTTAAGAAAAACGCATTATTTCTAAAAATAACGTTTTTTTGGTATAATTTTAAAATAATCGACAGAAAAATTTTAAAACTACATTTCTAATTAGATTTCATGAAAATAAAATTATTTAAACAAAATTTACATTTTTTTATAAAGAAATAAAAAAGTTACAGCAGTTTTTGTTTGATTTTTAAGAAAAACGCATTATTTCTAAAAAATAACGTTTTTTTGGTATAATTTCAAAAATAATAGACAGAAAAATTTTAAAACTACATTTCTAATTAGATTTCATGAAAATAAAATTATTTAAACAAAATTTACATTTTTTTATAAAGAAATAAAAAAGTTTCTGCAGTTTTTGTGTGATTTTTAAGAAAAACGTTTTTTTGGTATAATTTTAAAAATAATCGACCGAAAAATTTTAAAACTACATTTCTAATTAGATTTCATGAAAATAAAATTATTTAAACAAAATTTACATTTTTTTATAAAGAAATAAAAAAGTTACAGCAGTTTTTGTTTGATTTTTAAGAAAAACGCATTATTTCTAAAAAATAACGTTTTTTTGATATAATTTTAAAAGTAATAGTCCGAAAAATTTTAAAACTACATTTCTAATTAGATTTCATGAAAATAAAATTATTTAAACAAAATTTACATTTTTTATAAAGAAATAAAAAAGTTTCTGCAGTTTTTGTGTGATTTTTAAGAAAAACGTTTTTTTGGTATAATTTTAAAAATAATCGACCGAAAAATTTTAAAACTACATTTCTAATTAGATTTCATGAAAATAAAATTATTTAAACAAAATTTACATTTTTTTATAAAGAAATAAAAAAGTTTCTGCAGTTTTTGTGTGATTTTTAAGAAAAACGTTTTTTTGGTATAATTTTAAAAATAATCGACCGAAAAATTTTAAAACTACATTTCTAATTAGATTTCATGAAAATAAAATTATTTAAACAAAATTTACATTTTTTTATAAAGAAATAAAAAAGTTACAGCAGTTTTTGTTTGATTTTTAAGAAAAACGCATTATTTCTAAAAAATAACGTTTTTTTGGTATAATTTTAAAAATAATCGACAGAAAAATTTTAAAACTACATTTCTAATTAGATTTCATGAAAATAAAATTATTTAAACAAAATTTACATTTTTTTATAAAGAAATAAAAAAGTTACAGCAGTTTTTGTTTGATTTTTAAGAAAAACGCATTATTTCTAAAAAATAACGTTTTTTTGGTATAATTTCAAAAATAATAGACAGAAAAATTTTAAAACTACATTTCTAATTAGATTTCATGAAAATAAAATTATTTAAACAAAATTTACATTTTTTTATAAAGAAATAAAAAAGTTTCTGCAGTTTTTGTGTGATTTTTAAGAAAAAGGTTTTTTTGGTATAATTTTAAAAATAATCGACCGAAAAATTTTAAAACTACATTTCTAATTAGATTTCATGAAAATAAAATTATTTAAACAAAATTTACATTTTTTTATAAAGAAATAAAAAAGTTTCTGCAGTTTTTGTGTGATTTTTAAGAAAAACGTTTTTTTGGTATAATTTTAAAAATAATCGACCGAAAAATTTTAAAACTACATTTCTAATTAGATTTCATGAAAATAAAATTATTTAAACAAAATTTACATTTTTTTATAAAGAAATAAAAAAGTTACAGCAGTTTTTGTTTGATTTTTAAGAAAAACGCATTATTTCTAAAAAATAACGTTTTTTTGATATAATTTTAAAAGTAATCGTCCGAAAAATTTTAAAACTACATTTCTAATTAGATTTCATGAAAATAATATTATTTAAACAAAATTTACATTTTTTTATAAAGAAATAAAAAAGTTACAGCAGTTTTAGTTTGATTTTTAAGAAAAACATTTTTTTGGTATAATTTTAAAAATAATCGACCGAAAAATTTTAAAACTACATTTCTAATTAGATTTCATGAAAATAAAATTATTTAAACAAAATTTACATTTTTTTATAAAGAAATAAAAAAGTTACAGCAGTTTTTGTTTGATTTTTAAGAAAATCGCATTATTTCTAAAAAATAACGTTTTTTTGATATAATTTTAAAAGTAATCGTCCGAAAAATTTTAAAACTACATTTCTAACTAGATTTCATGAAAATAATATTATTTAAACAAAATTTACATTTTTTTATAAAGAAATAAAAAAGTTTCTGCAGTTTTTGTGTGATTTTTAAGAAAAACGTTTTTTTGGTATAATTTTAAAAATAATCGACCGAAAAATTTTAAAACTACATTTCTAATTAGATTTCAAGAAAATAAAATTATTTAAACAAAATTTACATTTTTTTATAAAGAAATAAAAAAGTTACAGCAGTTTTTGTTTGATTTTTAAGAAAAACGCATTATTTCTAAAAAATAACGTTTTTTTGATATAATTTTAAAAGTAATCGTCCGAAAAATTTTAAAACTACATTTCTAATTAGATTTCATGAAAATAAAATTATTTAAACAAAATTTACATTTTTTTATAAAGAAATAAAAAAGTTTCTGCAGTTTTTGTGTGATTTTTAAGAAAAACGTTTTTTTGGTATAATTTTAAAAATAATCGACCGAAAAATTTTAAAACTACATTTCTAATTAGATTTCATGAAAATAAAATTATTTAAACAAAATTTACATTTTTTTATAAAGAAATAAAAAAGTTACAGCAGTTTTTGTTTGATTTTTAAGAAAAACGCATTATTTCTAAAAAATAACGTTTTTTTGATATAATTTTAAAAGTAATCGTCCGAAAAATTTTAAAACTACATTTCTAATTAGATTTCATGAAAATAAAATTATTTAAACAAAATTTACATTTTTTTATAAAGAAATAAAAAAGTTTCTGCAGTTTTTGTGTGATTTTTAAGAAAAACGCATTATTTCTAAAAAATAACGTTTTTTTGATATAATTTTAAAAGTAATCGTCCGAAAAAATTTAAAACTACATTTCTAATTAGATTTCATGAAAATAATATTATTTAAACAAAATTTACATTTTTTTATAAAGAAATAAAAAAGTTTCTGCAGTTTTTGTGTGATTTTTAAGAAAAACGTTTTTTTGGTATAATTTTAAAAGTAATCGTCCGAAAAATTTTAAAACTACATTTCTAATTAGATTTCATGAAAATAAAATTATTTAAACAAAATTTACATTTTTTTATAAAGAAATAAAAAAGTTTCTGCTGTTTTTGTGTGATTTTTAAGAAAAACGTTTTTTTGGTATAATTTTAAAAATAATCGACCGAAAAATTTTAAAACTACATTTCTAATTAGATTTCATGAAAATAAAATTATTTAAACAAAATTTACATTTTTTTATAAAGAAATAAAAAAGTTACAGCAGTTTTTGTTTGATTTTTAAGAAAAACGCATTATTTCTAAAAAATAACGTTTTTTTGATATAATTTTAAAAGTAATCGTCCGAAAAATTTTAAAACTACATTTCTAATTAGATTTCATGAAAATAAAATTATTTAAACAAAATTTACATTTTTTTATAAAGAAATAAAAAAGTTACAGCAGTTTTTGTTTGATTTTTAAGAAAAACGCATTATTTCTAAAAAATAACGTTTTTTTGATATAATTTTAAAAGTAATCGTCCGAAAAATTTTAAAACTACATTTCTAATTAGATTTCATGAAAATAAAATTATTTAAACAAAATTTACATTTTTTTATAAAGAAATAAAAAAGTTTCTGCAGTTTTTGTGTGATTTTTAAGAAAAACGTTTTTTTGGTATAATTTTAAAAATAATCGACCGAAAAATTTTAAAACTACATTTCTAATTAGATTTCATGAAAATAAAATTATTTAAACAAAATTTACATTTTTTTATAAAGAAATAAAAAAGTTTCTGCAGTTTTTGTGTGATTTTTAAGAAAAACGTTTTTTTGGTATAATTTTAAAAATAATCGACCGAAAAATTTTAAAACTACATTTCTAATTAGATTTCCTGAAAATAAAATTATTTAAACAAAATTTACATTTTTTTATAAAGAAATAAAAAAGTTACAGCAGTTTTTGTTTGATTTTTAAGAAAAACGCATTATTTCTAAAAAATAACGTTTTTTTGATATAATTTTAAAAGTAATCGTCCGAAAAATATTAAAACTACATTTCTAATTAGATTTCATGAAAATAAAATTATTTAAACAAAATTTACATTTTTTTATAAAGAAATAAAAAAGTTTCTGCAGTTTTTGTGTGATTTTTAAGAAAAACGTTTTTTTGGTATAATTTTAAAAATAATCGACCGAAAAATTTTAAAACTACATTTCTAATTAGATTTCATGAAAATAAAATTATTTAAACAAAATTTACATTTGTTTTATAAAGAAATAAAAAAGTTACAGCAGTTTTTGTATGATTTTTAAGAAAAACGCATTATTTCTAAAAAATAACGTTTTTTTGATATAATTTTAAAAGTAATCTTCCGAAAAATTTTAAAACTACATTTCTAATTAGATTTCATGAAAATAAAATTATTTAAACAAAATTTACATTTTTTTATAAAGAAGTAAAAAAGTTTCTGCAGTTTTAGTTTGATTTTTAAGAAAAACGTTTTTTTGGTATAATTTTAAAAATAATCGACCGAAAAATTTTAAAACTACATTTCTAATTAGATTTCATGAAAATAAAATTATTTAAACAAAATTTACATTTTTTTATAAAGAAATAAAAAAGTTACAGCAGTTTTTGTTTGATTTTTAAGAAAAAAGCATTATTTCTAAAAAATAACGTTTTTTTGATATAATTTTAAAAGTAATCGTCCGAAAAATTTTAAAACTACATTTCTAATAAGATTTCATGAAAATAATATTATTTAAACAAAATTTACATTTTTTTATAAAGAAATAAAAAAGTTACAGCAGTTTTAGTTTGATTTTTAAGAAAAACGTTTTTTTGGTATAATTTTAAAAATAATCGACCGAAAAATTTTAAAACTACATTTCTAATTAGATTTCATGAAAATAAAATTATTTAAACAAAATTTACATTTTTTTATAAAGAAATAAAAAAGTTACAGCAGTTTTTGTTTGATTTTTAAGAAAAACGCATTATTTCTAAAAAATAAAGTTTTTTTGATATAATTTTAAAAGTAATCGTCCGAAAAATTTTAAAACTACATTTCTAATTAGATTTCATGAAAATAAAATTATTTAAACAAAATTTACATTTTTTTATAAAGAAATAAAAAAGTTACAGCAGTTTTAGTTTGATTTTTAAGAAAAACGCATTATTTCTAAAAAATAAGGTTTTTTTGATATAATTTTAAAAGTAATCGTCCGAAAAATTTTAAAACTACATTTCTAATTAGATTTCATGAAAATAAAATTATTTAAACAAAATTTACATTTTTTTATAAAGAAATAAAAAAGTTTCTGCAGTTTTTGTGTGATTTTTAAGAAAAACGTTTTTTTGGTATAATTTTAAAAATAATCGACCGAAAAATTTTAAAACTACATTTCTAATTAGATTTCATGAAAATAAAATTATTTAAACAAAATTTACATTTTTTTATAAAGAAATAAAAAAGTTACAGCAGTTTTTGTTTGATTTTTAAGAAAAACGCATTATTTCTAAAAAATAACGTTTTTTTGATATAATTTTAAAAGTAATCGTCCGAAAAATTTTAAAACTACATTTCTAATTAGATTTCATGAAAATAAAATTATTTAAACAAAATTTACATTTTTTTATAAAGAAATAAAAAAGTTTCTGCAGTTTTTGTGTGATTTTTAAGAAAAACGTTTTTTTGGTATAATTTTAAAAATAATCGACCGAAAAATTTTAAAACTACATTTCTAATTAGATTTCATAAAAATAAAATTATTTAAACAAAATTTACATTTTTTTATAAAGAAATAAAAAAGTTACAGCAGTTTTTGTTTGATTTTTAAGAAAAACGCATTATTTCTAAAAAATAACGTTTTTTTGATATAATTTTAAAAGTAATCGTCCGAAAAATTTTAAAATTACATTTCTAATTAGATTTCATGAAAATAAAATTATTTAAACAAAATTTACATTTTTTTATAAAGAAATAAAAAAGTTTCTGCAGTTTTTGTGTGATTTTTAAGAAAAACGTTTTTTTGGTATAATTTTAAAAATAATCGACCGAAAAATTTTAAAACTACATTTCTAATTAGATTTCATGAAAATAAAATTATTTAAACAAAATTTACATTTTTTTATAAAGAAATAAAAAAGTTACAGCAGTTTTAGTTTGATTTTTAAGAAAAACGCATTATTTCTAAAAAATAACGTTTTTTTGATATAATTTTAAAAGTAATCGTCCGAAAAATTTTAAAACTACATTTCTAATTAGATTTCATGAAAATAATATTATTTAGACAAAATTTACATTTTTTTATAAAGAAATAAAACAGTTTCTGCAGTTTTTGTGTGATTTTTAAGAAAAAACGTTTTTTTGGTATAATTTTAAAAGTAATCGTCCGAAAAATTTTAAAACTACATTTCTAATTAGATTTCATGAAAATAAAATTATTTAAACAAAATTTACATTTTTTTAAAAAGAAATAAAAAAGTTTCTGCAGTTTTTGTGTGATTTTTAAGAAAAACGTTTTTTTGGTATAATTTTAAAAATAATCGACCGAAAAATTTTAAAACTACATTTCTAATTAGATTTCATGAAAATAAAATTATTTAAACAAAATTTACATTTTTTTATAAAGAAATAAAAAAGTTACAGCAGTGTTTGTTTGATTTTTAAGAAAAACGCATTATTTCTAAAAAATAACGTTTTTTTAATATAATTTTAAAAGTAATCGTCCGAAAAATTTTAAAACTACATTTCTAATTAGATTTCATGAAAATAATATTATTTAGAAAAAATTTACATTTTTTTATAAAGAAATAAAACAGTTTCTGCAGTTTTTGTGTGATTTTTAAGAAAAACGTTTTTTTGGTATAATTTTAAAAGTAATCGTCCGAAAAATTTTAAAACTACATTTCTAATTAGATTTCATGAAAATAACATTATTTAAACAAAATTTACATTTTTTTATAAAGAAATAAAAAAGTTTCTGCAGTTTTTGTGTGATTTTTAAGAAAAACGTTTTTTTGGTATAATTTTAAAAATAATCGACCGAAAAATTTTAAAACTACATTTCTAATTAGATTTCATGAAAATAAAATTATTTAAACAAAATTTACATTTTTTTATAAAGAAATAAAAAAGTTACAGCAGTTTTAGTTTGATTTTTAAGAAAAACGCATTATTTCTAAAAAATAACGTTTTTTTGATATAATTTTAAAATTAATCGTCCGAAAAATTTTAAAACTACATTTCTAATTAGATTTCATGAAAATAATATTATTTAAACAAAATTTACATTTTTTTATAAAGAAATAAAAAAGTTTCTGCAGTTTTTGTGTGATTTTTAAGAAAAACGTTTTTTTGGTATAATTTTAAAAATAATCGACCGACAAATTTTAAAACTACATTTCTAATTAGATTTCATGAAAATAAAATTATTTAAACAAAATTTACATTTTTTTATAAAGAAATAAAAAAGTTACAGCAGTTTTAGTTTGATTTTTAAGAAAAACGCATTATTTCTAAAAAATAACGTTTTTTTGATATAATTTTAAAAGTAATCGTCCGAAAAATTTTAAAACTACATTTCTAATTAGATTTCATGAAAATAAAATTATTTAAACAAAATTTACATTTTTTTATAAAGAAATAAAAAAGTTTCTGCAGTTTTTGTGTGATTTTTAAGAAAAACGTTTTTTTGGTATAATTTTAAAAATAATCGACCGAAATTATTTTAAAACTACATTTCTAATTAGATTTCATGAAAATAAAATTATTTAAACACAATTTACATTTTTTTATAAAGAAATAAAAAAGTTACAGCAGTTTTAGTTTGATTTTTAAGAAAAACGCATTATTTCTAAAAAATAACGTTTTTTTGATATAATTTTAAAAGTAATCGTCCGAAAAATTTTAAAACTACATTTCTAATTAGATTTCATGAAAATAAAATTATTTAAACAAAATTTACATTTTTTTATAAAGAAATAAAAAAGTTTCTGCAGTTTTTGTTTGATTTTTAAGAAAAACGCATTATTTCTAAAAAATAACGTTTTTTTGATATAATTTTAAAAGTAATCGTCCGAAAAATTTTAAAACTACATTTCTAATTAGATTTCATGAAAATAATATTATTTAAACAAAATTTACATTTTTTTATAAAGAAATAAAAAAGTTTCTGCAGTTTTTGTGTGATTTTTAAGAAAAACGTTTTTTTGGTATAATTTTAAAAATAATCGACCGAAAAATTTTAAAACTACATTTCTAATTAGATTTCATAAAAATAAAATTATTTAAACAAAATTTACAATTTTTTATAAAGAAATAAAAAAGTTTCTGCAGTTTTTGTGTGATTTTTAAGAAAAACGTTTTTTTGGTATAATTTTAAAAATAATCGTCCGAAAAATTTTAAAACTACATTTCTAATTAGATTTCATGAAAATAAAATTATTTAAACAAAATTTACAGTTTTTTATTAAGAAATAAAAAAGTTACAGCAGTTTTTGTTTGATTTTTAAGAAAAACGTTTTTTTTTGGTATAATTTTAAAAATAATCGACCGAAAAATTTTAAAACTACATTTCTAATTAGATTTCATGAAAATAAAATTATTTAAACAAAATTTACATTTTTTTATAAAGAAATAAAAAAGTTACAGCAGTTTTAGTTTGATTTTTAAGAAAAACGCATTATTTCTAAAAAATAACGTTTTTTTGATATAATTTTAAAAGTAATCGTCCGAAAAATTTTAAAACTACATTTCTAATTAGATTTCATGAAAATAAAATTATTTAAACAAAATTTACATTTTTTTATAAAGAAATAAAAAAGTTTCTGCAGTTTTTGTTTGATTTTTAAGAAAAACGTTTTTTTGGTATAATTTTAAAAATAATCGACCGAAAAATTTTAAAACTACATTTCTAATTAGATTTCATGAAAATAAAATTATTTAAACAAAATTTACATTTTTTTATAAAGAAATAAAAAAGTTACAGCAGTTTTTGTTTGATTTTTAAGAAAAACGCATTATTTCTAAAAAATAACGTTTTTTTGATATAATTTTAAAAGTAATCGTCTGAATAATTTTAAAACTACATTTCTAATTAGATTTCATGAAAATAAAATAATTTAAACAAAATTTACATTTTTTTATAAAGAAATAAAAAAGTTTCTGCAGTTTTTGTGTGATTTTTAAGAAAAACGTTTTTTTGGTATAATTTTAAAAATAATCGACCGAAAAATTTTAAAACTACATTTCTAATTAGATTTCATGAAAATAAAATTATTTAAACAAAATTTACATTTTTTTATAAAGAAATAAAAAAGTTACAGCAGTTTTTGTTTGATTTTTAAGAAAAACGCATTATTTCTAAAAAATAACGTTTTTTGATATAATTTTAAAAGTAATCGTCCGAAAAATTTTAAAACTACATTTCTAATTAGATTTCATGAAAATAAAATTATTTAAACAAAATTTACATTTTTTTATAAATCTGCAGTTTTTGTGTGATTTTAAGAAAAACGTTTTTTTGGTATAATTTTAAAAATAATCGACCGAAAAATTTTAAAACTACATTTCTAATTAGATTTCATGAAAATAAAATTATTTAAACAAAATTTACATTTTTTTATAAAGAAATAAAAAAGTTACAGCAGTTTTTGTTTGATTTTTAAGAAAAACGCATTATTTCTAAAAAATAACGTTTTTTTGATATAATTTTAAAAGTAATCGTCCGAAAAATTTTAAAACTACATTTCTAATTAGATTTCATGAAAATAATATTATTTAAACAAAATTTACATTTTTTTATAAAGAAATAAAAAAGTTACAGCAGTTTTTGTTTGATTTTTAAGAAAAACGCATTATTTCTAAAAAATAACGTTTTTCTGATATAATTTTAAAAGTAATCGTCCGAAAAATTTTAAAACTACATTTCTAATTAGATTTCATGAAAATAATATTATTTAAACAAAATTTACATTTTTTTATAAAGAAATAAAAAAGTTTCTGCAGTTTTTGTGTGATTTTTAAGAAAAACGTTTTTTTGGTATAATTTTAAAAATAATCGACCGAAAAATTTTAAAACTACATTTCTAATTAGATTTCATGAAAATAAAATTATTTAAACAAAATTTACATTTTTTTATAAAGAAATAAAAAAGTTACAGCTGTTTTTGTTTGATTTTTAAGAAAAACGCATTATTTCTAAAAAATAACGTTTTTTTGATATAATTTTAAAAGTAATCGTCCGAAAAATTTTAAAACTACATTTCTAATTAGATTTCATGAAAATAAAATTATTTAAACAAAATTTACATTTTTTTATAAAGAAATAAAAAAGTTTCTGCAGTTTTTGTGTGATTTTTAAGAAAAACGTTTTTTTGGTATAATTTTAAAAATAATCGACCGAAAAATTTTAAAACTACATTTCTAATTAGATTTCATGAAAATAAAATTATTTAAACAAAATTTACATTTTTTTATAAAGAAATAAAAAAGTTACAGCAGTTTTTGTTTGATTTTTAAGAAAAACGCATTATTTCTAAAAAATAACGTTTTTTTGATATAATTTTAAAAGTAATCGTCCGAAAAATTTTAAAACTACATTTCTAATTAGATTTCATGAAAATAAAATTATTTAAACAAAATTTACATTTTTTTATAAAGAAATAAAAAAGTTTCTGCAGTTTTTGTGTGATTTTTAAGAAAAACGTTTTTTTGGTATAATTTTAAAAATAATCGACCGAAAAATTTTAAAACTACATTTCTACTTAGATTTCATGAAAATAAAATTATTTAAACAAAATTTACATTTTTTTATAAAGAAATAAAAAAGTTACAGCAGTTTTTGTTTGATTTTTAAGAAAAACGCATTATTTCTAAAAAATAACGTTTTTTTGATATAATTTTAAAAGTAATCGTCCGAAAAATTTTAAAACTACATTTCTAATTAGATTTCATGAAAATAAAATTATTTAAACAAAATTTACATTTTTTTATAAAGAAATAAAAAAGTTTCTGCAGTTTTTGTGTGATTTTTAAGAAAAACGTTTTTTTGGTATAATTTTAAAAATAATCGACCGAAAAATTTTAAAACTACATTTCTAATTAGATTTCATGAAAATAAAATTATTTAAACAAAATTTACATTTTTTTATAAAGAAATAAAAAAGTTACAGCAGTTTTTGTTTGATTTTTAAGAAAAACGCATTATTTCTAAAAAATAACGTTTTTTTGATATAATTTTAAAAATAAAATTATTTAAACAAAATTTACATTTTTTTATAAAGAAATAAAAAAGTTACAGCAGTTTTTGTTTGATTTTTAAGAAAAACGCATTATTTCTAAAAAATAACGTTTTTTTGATATAATTTTAAAAGTAATCGTCCGAAAAATTTTAAAACTACATTTCTAATTAGATTTCATGAAAATAATATTATTTAAACAAAATTTACATTTTTTTATAAAGAAATAAAAAAGTTACAGCAGTTTTTGTTTGATTTTTAAGAAAAACGCATTATTTCTAAAAAATAACGTTTTTTTGATATAATTTTAAAAGTAATCGTCCGAAAAATTTTAAAACTACATTTCTAATTACATTTCATGAAAATAATATTATTTAAACAAAATTTACATTTTTTTATAAAGAAATAAAAAAGTTTCTGCAGTTTTTGTGTGATTTTTAAGAAAAACGTTTTTTGGTATAATTTTAAAAATAATCGACCGAAAAATTTTAAAAACAACATTTCTAATTAGATTTCATGAAAATAAAATTATTTAAACAAAATTTACATTTTTTTATAAAGAAATAAAAAAGTTACAGCAGTTTTTGTTTGATTTTTAAGAAAAACGCATTATTTCTAAAAAATAACGTTTTTTTGATATAATTTTAAAAGTAATCGTCCGAAAAAATTTTAAAACTACATTTCTAATTAGATTTCATGAAAATAAAATTATTTAAAACAAAATTTACATTTTTTTATAAAGAAATAAAAAAGTTTCTGCAGTTTTTGTGTGATTTTTAAGAAAACGTTTTTTTGGTATAATTTTAAAATAATCGACCGCAAATTTTAAAACTACATTTCTAATTAGATTCATGAAATAAAATTATTTAAACAAAATTTACATTTTTTTATAAAGAAATAAAAAAGTTACAGCAGTTTTTGTTTGATTTTTAAGAAAAACGTTTTTTTTGGTATAATTTTAAAATAATCGACCGAAAAATTTAAAACTACATTTCTAATTAGATTTCATGAAAATAAAATTATTTAAACAAAATTTACATTTTTTTTATAAAGAAATAAAAAAGTTACAGCAGTTTTTGTTTGATTTTTTAAGAAAAACGCATTATTCTAAAAAATAACGTTTTTTTGATATAATTTAAAATAAAATTATTTAAACAAAATTTACATTTTTTTATAAAGAAATAAAAAAGTTACAGCAGTTTTGTTTGATTTTAAGAAAAAACGCATTATTTCTAAAAAATAACGTTTTTTTGATATAATTTTAAAAGTAATCGTCCGAAAATTTTAAAACTACATTTTCTAATTAGATTCATGAAAATAATATTATTTAAACAAAATTTACATTTTTTATAAAGAAATAAAAAAGTTACAGCAGTTTTTGTTTGATTTTTAAGAAAAACGCATTATTTCTAAAAAATAACGTTTTTTTGATATAATTTTAAAAGTAATCGTCCGAAAAATTTTAAAACTACATTTCTAATTAGATTTC
>CAXARA010000773.1:0-13212 GCA_963971135.1 Stenus bimaculatus | reverse complement strand
TTATTTTTTAGAAATAATGCGTTTTTCTTAAAAATCAAACAAAAACTGCTGTAACTTTTTTATTTCTTTATAAAAAAATGTAAATTTTGTTTAAATAATTTTATTTTCATGAAATCTAATTAGAAATGTAGTTTTAAAATTTTTCGGTCGATTATTTTTAAAATTATACCAAAAAAACGTTTTTCTTAAAAATCAAACTAAAACTGCTGTAACTTTTTTATTTCTTTATAAAAAAATGTAAATTTTGTTTAAATAATATTATTTTCATGAAATCTAATTAGAAATGTAGTTTTAAAATTTTTCGGACGATTACTTTTAAAATTATATCAAAAAAACGTTATTTTTTAGAAATAATGCGTTTTTCTTAAAAATCAAACAAAAACTGCTGTAACTTTTTTATTTCTTTATAAAAAAATGTAAATTTTGTTTAAATAATTTTATTTTCATGAAATCTAATTAGAAATGTAGTTTTAAAATTTTTCGGTCGATTATTTTTAAAATTATACCAAAAAAACGTTTTTCTTAAAAATCAAACTAAAACTGCTGTAACTTTTTTATTTCTTTATAAAAAAATGTAAATTTTGTTTAAATAATATTATTTTCATGAAATCTAATTAGAAATGTAGTTTTAAAATTTTTCGGACGATTACTTTTAAAATTATATCAAAAAAACGTTATTTTTTAGAAATAATGCGTTTTTCTTAAAAATCAAACAAAAACAGCTGTAACTTTTTTATTTCTTTATAAAAAAATGTAAATTTTGTTTAAATAATTTTATTTTCATGAAATCTAATTAGAAATGTAGTTTTAAAATTTTTCGGTCGATTATTTTTAAAATTATACCAAAAAAACGTTTTTCTTAAAAATCACACAAAAACTGCAGAAACTTTTTTATTTCTTTATAAAAAAATGTAAATTTTGTTTAAATAATATTATTTTCATGAATTCTAATTAGAAATGTAGTTTTAAAATTTTTCGGACGATTACTTTTAAAATTATATCAAAAAAACGTTATTTTTTAGAAATAATGCGTTTTTCTTAAAAATCAAACAAAAACTGCTGTAACTTTTTTATTTCTTTATAAAAAAATGTAAATTTTGTTTAAATAATTTTATTTTCATGAAATCTAATTAGAAATGTAGTTTTAAATTTTTCGGTCGATTATTTTTAAAATTATACCAAAAAAACGTTTTTCTTAAAAATCAAACTAAAACTGCTGTAACTTTTTTATTTCTTTATAAAAAAATGTAAATTTTGTTTAAATAATATTATTTTCATGAAATCTAATTAGAAATGTAGTTTTAAAATTTTTCGGACGATTACTTTTAAAATTATATCAAAAAAACGTTATTTTTTAGAAATAATGCGTTTTTCTTAAAAATCAAACAAAAACTGCTGTAACTTTTTTATTTCTTTATAAAAAAATGTAAATTTTGTTTAAATAATATTATTTTCATGAAATCTAATTAGAAATGTAGTTTTAAAATTTTTCGGACGATTACTTTTAAAATTAAATCAAAAAAACGTTATTTTTTAGAAATAATGCGTCTTTCTTAAAAATCAAACAAAAACTGCTGTAACTTTTTTATTTCTTTATAAAAAAATGTAAATTTTGTTTAAATAATTTTATTTTCATGAAATCTAATTAGAAATGTAGTTTTAAAATTTTTCGGTCGATTATTTTTAAAATTATACCAAAAAAACGTTTTTCTTAAAAATCAAACTAAAACTGCTGTAACTTTTTTATTTCTTTATAAAAAAATGTAAATTTTGTTTAAATAATATTATTTTCATGAAATCTAATTAGAAATGTAGTTTTAAAATTTTTCGGACGATTACTTTTAAAATTATATCAAAAAAACGTTATTTTTTAGAAATAATGCGTTTTTCTTAAAAATCAAACAAAAACTGCTGTAACTTTTTTATTTCTTTATAAAAAAATGTAAATTTTGTTTAAATAATTTTATTTTCATGAAATCTAATTAGAAATGTAGTTTTAAAATTTTTCGGTCGATTATTTTTAAAATTATACCAAAAAAACGTTTTTCTTAAAAATCACACAAAAACTGCAGAAACTTTTTTATTTCTTTATAAAAAAATGTAAATTTTGTTTAAATAATATTATTTTCATGAAATCTAATTAGAAATGTAGTTTTAAAATTTTTCGGACGATTACTTTTAAAATTATATCAAAAAAACGTTATTTTTTAGAAATAATGCGTTTTTCTTAAAAATCAAACAAAAACTGCTGTAACTTTTTTATTTCTTTATAAAAAAATGTAAATTTTGTTTAAATAATATTATTTTCATGAAATCTAATTAGAAATGTAGTTTTAAAATTTTTCGGACGATTACTTTTAAAATTATATCAAAAAAACGTTATTTTTTAGAAATAATGCGTTTTTCTTAAAAATCAAACAAAAACTGCTGTAACTTTTTTATTTCTTTATAAAAAAATGTAAATTTTGTTTAAATAATTTTATTTTCATGAAATCTAATTAGAAATGTAGTTTTAAAATTTTTCGGTCGATTATTTTTAAAATTATACCAAAAAAACGTTTTTCTTAAAAATCAAACTAAAACTGCTGTAACTTTTTTATTTCTTTATAAAAAAATGTAAATTTTGTTTAAATAATATTATTTTCATGAAATCTAATTAGAAATGTAGTTTTAAAATTTTTCGGACGATTACTTTTAAAATTATATCAAAAAAACGTTATTTTTTAGAAATAATGCGTTTTTCTTAAAAATCAAACAAAAACTGCTGTAACTTTTTTATTTCTTTATAAAAAAATGTAAATTTTGTTTAAATAATTTTATTTTCATGAAATCTAATTAGAAATGTAGTTTTAAAATTTTTCGGTCAATTATTTTTAAAATTATACCAAAAAAACGTTTTTCTTAAAAATCACACAAAAACTGCAGAAACTTTTTTATTTCTTTATAAAAAAATGTAAATTTTGTTTAAATAATTTTATTTTCATGAAATCTAATTAGAAATGTAGTTTTAAAATTTTTCGGACGATTACTTTTAAAATTATATCAAAAAAACGTTATTTTTTAGAAATAATGCGTTTTTCTTAAAAATCAAACAAAAACTGCTGTAACTTTTTTATTTCTTTATAAAAAAATGTAAATTTTGTTTAAATAATTTTATTTTCATGAAATCTAATTAGAAATGTAGTTTTAAAATTTTTCGGTCGATTATTTTTAAAATTATACCAAAAAAACGTTTTTCTTAAAAATCAAACTAAAACTGCTGTAACTTTTTTATTTCTTTATAAAAAAATGTAAATTTTGTTTAAATAATATTATTTTCATGAAATCTAATTGGAAATGTAGTTTTAAAATTTTTCGGACGATTACTTTTAAAATTATATCAAAAAAACGTTATTTTTTAGAAATAATGCGTTTTTCTTAAAAATCAAACAAAAACTGCTGTAACTTTTTTATTTCTTTATAAAAAAATGTAAATTTTGTTTAAATAATTTTATTTTCATGAAATCTAATTAGAAATGTAGTTTTAAAATTTTTCGGTCGATTATTTTTAAAATTATACCAAAAAAACGTTTTTCTTAAAAATCACACAAAAACTGCAGAAACTTTTTTATTTCTTTATAAAAAAATGTAAATTTTGTTTAAATAATTTTATTTTCATGAAATCTAATTAGAAATGTAGTTTTAAAATTTTTCGGACGATTACTTTTAAAATTATATCAAAAAAACGTTATTTTTTAGAAATAATGCGTTTTTCTTAAAAATCAAACAAAAACTGCTGTAACTTTTTTATTTCTTTATAAAAATATGTAAATTTTGTTTAAATAATTTTATTTTCATGAAATCTAATTAGAAATGTAGTTTTAAAATTTTTCGGTCGATTATTTTTAAAATTATACCAAAAAAACGTTTTTCTTAAAAATCACACAAAAACTGCAGAAACTTTTTTATTTCTTTATAAAAAAATGTAAATTTTGTTTAAATAATATTATTTTCATGAAATCTAATTAGAAATGTAGTTTTAAAATTTTTCGGACGATTACTTTTAAAATTATATCAAAAAAACGTTATTTTTTGGAAATAATGCGTTTTTCTTAAAAATCAAACAAAAACTGCTGTAACTTTTTTATTTCTTTATAAAAAAATGTAAATTTTGTTTAAATAATTTTATTTTCATGAAATCTAATTAGAAATGTAGTTTTAAAATTTTTCGGTCGATTATTTTTAAAATTATACCAAAAAAACGTTTTTCTCAAAAATCACACAAAAACTGCAGAAACTTTTTTATTTCTTTATAAAAAAATGTAAATTTTGTTTAAATAATATTATTTTCATGAAATCTAATTAGAAATGTAGTTTTAAAATTTTTCGGACGATTACTTGGACGATTACTTTTAAAATTATATCAAAAAAACGTTATTTTTTAGAAATAATGCGTTTTTCTTAAAAATCAAACAAAAACTGCTGTAACTTTTTATTTCTTTATAAAAAAATGTAAATTTTGTTTAAATAATTTTATTTTCATGAAATCTAATTAGAAATGTAGTTTTAAAATTTTTCGGTCGATTATTTTTAAAATTATACCAAAAAAACGTTTTCTTAAAAATCACACAAAAACTGCAGAAACTTTTTTATTTTTTTATAAAAAAATGTAAATTTTGTTTAAATAATATTATTTTCATGAAATCTAATTAGAAATGTAGTTTTAAAATTTTTCGGACGATTACTTTTAAAATTATATCAAAAAAACGTTATTTTTTAGAAATAATGCGTTTTTCTTAAAAATCAAACAAAAACTGCTGTAACTTTTTTATTTCTTTATAAAAAAATGTAAATTTTGTTTAAATAATTTTATTTTCATGAAATCTAATTAGAAATGTAGTTTTAAAATTTTTCGGTCGATTATTTTTAAAATTATACCAAAAAAACGTTTTTCTTAAAAATCAAACTAAAACTGCTGTAACTTTTTTATTTCTTTATAAAAAAATGTAAATTTTGTTTAAATAATATTATTTTCATGAAATCTAATTAGAAATGTAGTTTTAAAATTTTTCGGACGATTACTTTTAAAATTATATCAAAAAAACGTTATTTTTTAGAAATAATGCGTTTTTCTTAAAAATCAAACAAAAACTGCTGTAACTTTTTTATTTCTTTATAAAAAAATGTAAATTTTGTTTAAATAATTTTATTTTCATGAAATCTAATTAGAAATGTAGTTTTAAAATTTTTCGGTCGATTATTTTTAAAATTATACCAAAAAAACGTTTTTCTTAAAATCAAACTAAAACTGCTGTAACTTTTTATTTCTTTATAAAAAAATGTAAATTTTGTTTAAATAATATTATTTTCATGAAATCTAATTAGAAATGTAGTTTTAAAATTTTTCGGACGATTACTTTTAAAATTATATCAAAAAAACGTTATTTTTTAGAAATAATGCGTTTTTCTTAAAAATCAAACAAAAACTGCTGTAACTTTTTTATTTCTTTATAAAAAAATGTAAATTTTGTTTAAATAATTTTATTTTCATGAAATCTAATTAGAAATGTAGTTTTAAAATTTTTCGGTCGATTATTTTTAAAATTATACCAAAAAAACGTTTTTCTTAAAAATCAAACTAAAACTGCTGTAACTTTTTTATTTCTTTATAAAAAAATGTAAATTTTGTTTAAATAATATTATTTTCATGAAATCTAATTAGAAATGTAGTATTAAAATTTTTCGGTCGATTATTTTTAAAATTATACCAAAAAAACGTTTTTCTTAAAAATCAAACTAAAACTGCTGTAACTTTTTTATTTCTTTATAAAAAAATGTAAATTTTGTTAAATAATATTATTTTCATGAAATCTAATTAGAAATGTAGTTTTAAAATTTTTCGGACGATTTCTTTTAAAATTATATCAAAAAAACGTTATTTTTTAGAAATAATGCGTTTTTCTTAAAAATCAAACAAAAACTGCTGTAACTTTTTTATTTCTTTATAAAAAAATGTAAATTTTGTTTAAATAATTTTATTTTCATGAAATCTAATTAGAAATGTAGTTTTAAAATTTTTCGGTCGATTATTTTTAAAATTATACCAAAAAAACGTTTTTCTTAAAAATCACACAAAAACTGCAGAAACTTTTTTATTTCTTTATAAAAAAATGTAAATTTTGTTTAAATAATATTATTTTCATGAAATCTAATTAGAAATGTAGTTTTAAAATTTTTCGGACGATTACTTTTAAAATTATATCAAAAAAACGTTATTTTTTAGAAATAATGCGTTTTTCTTAAAAATCAAACAAAAACTGCTGTAACTTTTTTATTTCTTTATAAAAAAATGTAAATTTTGTTTAAATAATTTTATTTTCATGAAATCTAATTAGAAATGTAGTTTTAAAATTTTTCGGTCGATTATTTTTAAAATTATACCAAAAAAACGTTTTTCTTAAAAATCAAACTAAAACTGCTGTAACTTTTTTATTTCTTTATAAAAAAATGTAAATTTTGTTTAAATAATATTATTTTCATGAAATCTAATTAGAAATGTAGTTTTAAAATTTTTCGGACGATTACTTTTAAAATTATATCAAAAAAACGTTATTTTTTAGAAATAATGCGTTTTTCTTAAAAATCAAACAAAAACTGCTGTAACTTTTTTATTTCTTTTAAAAAATGTAAATTTTGTTTAAATAATATTATTTTCATGAAATCTAATTAGAAATGTAGTTTTAAAATTTTTCGGACGATTACTTTTAAAATTATATCAAAAAAACGTTATTTTTTAGAAATAATGCGTTTTTCTTAAAAATCAAACAAAAACTGCTGTAACTTTTTTATTTCTTTATAAAAAAATGTAAATTTTGTTTAAATAATTTTATTTTCATGAAATCTAATTAGAAATGTAGTTTTAAAATTTTTCGGTCGATTATTTTTAAATTATACCAAAAAAACGTTTTTCTTAAAATCAAACTAAAACTGCTGTAACTTTTTTATTTCTTTATAAAAAATGTAAATTTTGTTTAAATAATATTATTTTCATGAAATCTAATTAGAAATGTAGTTTTAAAATTTTTCGGACGATTACTTTTAAAATTATATCAAAAAAACGTTATTTTTTAGAAATAATGCGTTTTTCTTAAAATCAAACAAAAACTGCTGTAACTTTTTTATTTCTTTATAAAAAAATGTAAATTTTGTTTAAATAATTTTATTTTCATGAAATCTAATTAGAAATGTAGTTTTAAAATTTTTCGGTCGATTATTTTTAAAATTATACCAAAAAAACGTTTTTCTTAAAAATCACACAAAAACTGCAGAAACTTTTTATTTCTTTATAAAAAAATGTAAATTTTGTTTAAATAATTTTATTTTTATGAAATCTAATTAGAAATGTAGTTTTAAAATTTTTCGGACGATTACTTTTAAAATTATATCAAAAAAACGTTACTTTTTAGAAATAATGCGTTTTTCTTAAAAATCAAACAAAAACTGCTGTAACTTTTTTATTTCTTTATAAAAAAATGTAAATTTTGTTTAAATAATTTTATTTTCATGAAATCTAATTAGAAATGTAGTTTTAAAATTTTTCGGTCGATTATTTTTAAAATTATACCAAAAAAACGTTTTTCTTAAAAATCAAACTAAAACTGCTGTAACTTTTTTATTTCTTTATAAAAAAATGTAAATTTTGTTTAAATAATATTATTTTCATGAAATCTAATTAGAAATGTAGTTTTAAAATTTTTCGGACGATTACTTTTAAAATTATATCAAAAAAACGTTATTTTTTAGAAATAATGCGTTTTTCTTAAAAATCAAACAAAAACTGCTGTAACTTTTTTATTTCTTTATAAAAAAATGTAAATTTTGTTTAAATAATTTTATTTTCATGAAATCTAATTAGAAATGTAGTTTTAAAATTTTTCGGTCGATTATTTTTAAAATTATACCAAAAAAACGTTTTTCTTAAAAATCAAACTAAAACTGCTGTAACTTTTTTATTTCTTTATAAAAAAATGTAAATTTTGTTTAAATAATATTATTTTCATGAAATCTAATTAGAAATGTAGTATTAAAATTTTTCGGTCGATTATTTTTAAAATTATACCAAAAAAACGTTTTTCTTAAAAATCAAACTAAAACTGCTGTAACTTTTTTATTTCTTTATAAAAAAATGTAAATTTTGTTTAAATAATATTATTTTCATGAAATCTAATTAGAAATGTAGTTTTAAAATTTTTCGGACGATTTCTTTTAAAATTATATGAAAAAAACGTTTTTCTTAAAAATCACACAAAAACTGCAGAAACTTTTTTATTTCTTTATAAAAAAATGTAAATTTTGTTTAAATAATATTATTTTCATGAAATCTAATTAGAAATGTAGTTTTAAAATTTTTCGGACGATTACTTTTAAAATTATATCAAAAAAACGTTATTTTTTAGAAATAATGCGTTTTTCTTAAAAATCAAACAAAAACTGCTGTAACTTTTTTATTTCTTTATAAAAAAATGTAAATTTTGTTTAAATAATTTTATTTTCATGAAATCTAATTAGAAATGTAGTTTTAAAATTTTTCGGTCGATTATTTATAAAATTATACCAAAAAAACGTTTTTCTTAAAAATCAAACTAAAACTGCTGTAACTTTTTTATTTCTTTATAAAAAAATGTAAATTTTGTTTAAATAATATTATTTTCATGAAATCTAATTAAAAATGTTTTAAAATTTTTCGGACGATTACTTTTAAAATTATATCAAAAAAACGTTATTTTTTAGAAATAATGCGTTTTTCTTAAAAATCAAACAAAAACTGCTGTAACTTTTTTATTTCTTTATAAAAAAATGTAAATTTTGTTTAAATAATTTTATTTTCATGAAATCTAATTAGAAATGTAGTTTTAAAATTTTTCGGTCGATTATTTTTAAAATTATACCAAAAAAACGTTTTTCTTAAAAATCACACAAAAACTGCAGAAACTTTTTTATTTCTTTATAAAAAAATGTAAATTTTGTTTAAATAATATTATTTTCATGAAATCTAATTAGAAATGTAGTTTTAAAATTTTTCGGACGATTACTTTTAAAATTATATCAAAAAAACGTTATTTTTTAGAAATAATGCGTTTTTCTTAAAAATCAAACAAAAACTGCTGTAACTTTTTTATTTCTTTATAAAAAAATGTAAATTTTGTTTAAATAATTTTATTTTCATGAAATCTAATTAGAAATGTAGTTTTAAAATTTTTCAGTCGATTATTTTTAAAATTATACCAAAAAAACGTTTTTCTTAAAAATCAAACTAAAACTGCTGTAACTTTTTTATTTCTTTATAAAAAAATGTAAATTTTGTTTAAATAATATTATTTACATGAAATCTAATTAGAAATGTAGTTTTAAAATTTTTCGGTCGATTATTTTTAAAATTATACCAAAAAAACGTTTTTCTTAAAAATCACACAAAAACTGCAGAAACTTTTTTATTTCTTTATAAAAAAATGTAAATTTTGTTTAAATAATTTTATTTTCATGAAATCTAATTAGAAATGTAGTTTTAAAATTTTTCGGACGATTACTTTTAAAATTATATCAAAAAAACGTTATTTTTTAGAAATAATGCGTTTTTCTTAAAAATCAAACAAAAACTGCTGTAACTTTTTTATTTCTTTATAAAAATATGTAAATTTTGTTTAAATAATTTTATTTTCATGAAATCTAATTAGAAATGTAGTTTTAAAATTTTTCGGTCGATTATTTTTAAAATTATACCAAAAAAACGTTTTTCTTAAAAATCACACAAAAACTGCAGAAACTTTTTTATTTCTTTATAAAAAAATGTAAATTTTGTTTAAATAATATTATTTTCATGAAATCTAATTAGAAATGTAGTTTTAAAATTTTTCGGACGATTACTTTTAAAATTATATCAAAAAAACGTTATTTTTTGGAAATAATGCGTTTTTCTTAAAAATCAAACAAAAACTGCTGTAACTTTTTTATTTCTTTATAAAAAAATGTAAATTTTGTTTAAATAATTTTATTTTCATGAAATCTAATTAGAAATGTAGTTTTAAAATTTTTCGGTCGATTATTTTTAAAATTATACCAAAAAAACGTTTTTCTCAAAAATCACACAAAAACTGCAGAAACTTTTTTATTTCTTTATAAAAAAATGTAAATTTTGTTTAAATAATATTATTTTCATGAAATCTAATTAGAAATGTAGTTTTAAAATTTTTCGGACGATTACTTTTAAAATTATATCAAAAAAACGTTATTTTTTAGAAATAATGCGTTTTTCTTAAAAATCAAACAAAAACTGCTGTAACTTTTTTATTTCTTTATAAAAAAATGTAAATTTTGTTTAAATAATTTTATTTTCATGAAATCTAATTAGAAATGTAGTTTTAAAATTTTTCGGTCGATTATTTTTAAAATTATACCAAAAAAACGTTTTTCTTAAAAATCACACAAAAACTGCAGAAACTTTTTTATTTTTTTATAAAAAAATGTAAATTTTGTTTAAATAATATTATTTTCATGAAATCTAATTAGAAATGTAGTTTTAAAATTTTTCGGACGATTACTTTTAAAATTATATCAAAAAAACGTTATTTTTTAGAAATAATGCGTTTTTCTTAAAAATCAAACAAAAACTGCTGTAACTTTTTTATTTCTTTATAAAAAAATGTAAATTTTGTTTAAATAATTTTATTTTCATGAAATCTAATTAGAAATGTAGTTTTAAAATTTTTCGGTCGATTATTTTTAAAATTATACCAAAAAAACGTTTTTCTTAAAAATCAAACTAAAACTGCTGTAACTTTTTTATTTCTTTATAAAAAAATGTAAATTTTGTTTAAATAATATTATTTTCATGAAATCTAATTAGAAATGTAGTATTAAAATTTTTCGGTCGATTATTTTTAAAATTATACCAAAAAAACGTTTTTCTTAAAAATCAAACTAAAACTGCTGTAACTTTTTTATTTCTTTATAAAAAAATGTAAATTTTGTTTAAATAATATTATTTTCATGAAATCTAATTAGAAATGTAGTTTTAAAATTTTTCGGACGATTTCTTTTAAAATTATATCAAAAAAACGTTATTTTTTAGAAATAATGCGTTTTTCTTAAAAATCAAACAAAAACTGCTGTAACTTTTTTATTTCTTTATAAAAAAATGTAAATTTTGTTTAAATAATTTTATTTTCATGAAATCTAATTAGAAATGTAGTTTTAAAATTTTTCGGTCGATTATTTTTAAAATTATACCAAAAAAACGTTTTTCTTAAAAATCACACAAAAACTGCAGAAACTTTTTTATTTCTTTATAAAAAAATGTAAATTTTGTTTAAATAATATTATTTTCATGAAATCTAATTAGAAATGTAGTTTTAAAATTTTTCGGACGATTACTTTTAAAATTATATCAAAAAAACGTTATTTTTTAGAAATAATGCGTTTTTCTTAAAAATCAAACAAAAACTGCTGTAACTTTTTTATTTCTTTATAAAAAAATGTAAATTTTGTTTAAATAATTTTATTTTCATGAAATCTAATTAGAAATGTAGTTTTAAAATTTTTCGGTCGATTATTTTTAAAATTATACCAAAAAACATTTTTCTTAAAAATCAAACTAAAACTGCTGTAACTTTTTTATTTCTTTATAAAAAAATGTAAATTTTGTTTAAATAATATTATTTTCATGAAATCTAATTAGAAATGTAGTTTTAAAATTTTTCGGACGATTACTTTTAAAATTATATCAAAAAAACGTTATTTTTTAGAAATAATGCGTTTTTCTTAAAAATCAAACAAAAACTGCTGTAACTTTTTTATTTCTTTTTAAAAAAATGTAAATTTTGTTTAAATAATATTATTTTCATGAAATCTAATTAGAAATGTAGTTTTAAAATTTTTCGGACGATTACTTTTAAAATTATATCAAAAAAACGTTATTTTTTAGAAATAATGCGTTTTTCTTAAAAATCAAACAAAAACTGCTGTAACTTTTTTATTTCTTTATAAAAAAATGTAAATTTTGTTTAAATAATTTTATTTTCATGAAATCTAATTAGAAATGTAGTTTTAAAATTTTTCGGTCGATTATTTTTAAAATTATACCAAAAAACGTTTTTCTTAAAAATCAAACTAAAACTGCTGTAACTTTTTATTTCTTTATAAAAAAATGTAAATTTTGTTTAAATAATATTATTTTCATGAAATCTAATTAGAAATGTAGTTTTAAAATTTTTCGGACGATTACTTTTAAAATTATATCAAAAAAACGTTATTTTTTAGAAATAATGCGTTTTTCTTAAAAATCAAACAAAAACTGCTGTAACTTTTTTATTTCTTTATAAAAAATGTAAATTTTGTTTAAATAATTTTATTTTCATGAAATCTAATTAGAAATGTAGTTTTAAAATTTTTCGGTCGATTATTTTTAAAATTATACCAAAAAAACGTTTTTCTTAAAAATCACACAAAAACTGCAGAAACTTTTTTATTTCTTTATAAAAAAATGTAAATTTTGTTTAAATAATTTTATTTTTATGAAATCTAATTAGAAATGTAGTTTTAAAATTTTTCGGACGATTACTTTTAAAATTATATCAAAAAAACGTTACTTTTTAGAAATAATGCGTTTTTCTTAAAAATCAAACAAAAACTGCTGTAACTTTTTTATTTCTTTATAAAAAAATGTAAATTTTGTTTAAATAATTTTATTTTCATGAAATCTAATTAGAAATGTAGTTTTAAAATTTTTCGGTCGATTATTTTTAAAATTATACCAAAAAAACGTTTTTCTTAAAAATCAAACTAAAACTGCTGTAACTTTTTTATTTCTTTATAAAAAAATGTAAATTTTGTTTAAATAATATTATTTTCATGAAATCTAATTAGAAATGTAGTTTTAAAATTTTTCGGACGATTACTTTTAAAATTATATCAAAAAAACGTTATTTTTTAGAAATAATGCGTTTTTCTTAAAAATCAAACAAAAACTGCTGTAACTTTTTTATTTCTTTATAAAAAAATGTAAATTTTGTTTAAATAATTTTATTTTCATGAAATCTAATTAGAAATGTAGTTTTAAAATTTTTCGGTCGATTATTTTTAAAATTATACCAAAAAAACGTTTTTCTTAAAAATCAAACTAAAACTGCTGTAACTTTTTTATTTCTTTATAAAAAAATGTAAATTTTGTTTAAATAA